>JAHDVE020010695.1:0-114356 GCA_022606495.2 Halesus radiatus
AGGGACGATCACATTTAGGAAGATAAATCAAATCCAATCAAATATCCCTGTACTGTACCATCCCATCATAAAATTTCCCTTTCCTTTCTTAAAAACGAGCAAGAACTTAATTTATTAATTGTTTTTGTGTTTAATTCGTAGAACTCCATTTAATTTTATTTTTTTAATTTAATGTAAATCAAATTTAATAATGTTATTATTAAGTTCTGCAAGTATTTTTAGTTGTTATTATTGTGAACTGTCAGTTTGAAAATGGCCTTAATCGCCGAAACAGCTGTCACAATAA
Organism: Halesus radiatus; assembly: GCA_022606495.2. NCBI lineage: Eukaryota > Metazoa > Arthropoda > Insecta > Trichoptera > Limnephilidae > Halesus > Halesus radiatus. Next base: position 287 of record JAHDVE020010695.1, read on the forward strand.
TAATAACTAAAAATACTTGCATAACTTAATAATAACATTATTAAATTTGATTTACAATTAATTTAAAAAATAAAATAAAAATAAAAATTTAAAAAAAGAACTTAATTATGTATTAAAATAAATACCAGCATTAAACAGTATCTCCAATAACATGTGTTTTCCAATATTATGTCTTCTGGGTGCAAAAACGGAAACATTAATGTCGCTAATAAACAGTGTTAATATCCAGTGACCTGCCAAGTAAGTATTGTCCTATATAGTGTTATCTACCTGTACATAACATTAATAACATGTATATTTTGACGTGGCATCGCGTTCATTGATCAAACGCGGGTGATTTTTTACAAAAAACGGCGATATACAAATCGTCCAAACATTATTATTATTATTATTATTACCTCAACGGTGGCAATGCCTATCAAAAATCGATTTTCGTCGTCGAAATTATAATTGCATTTAAATTCTGCCTGAGTACCCCACTGATCAGTAAAAAAAAAACTAAACTCAAAGGATGCGGCTATTGGCGGCACGCGATATTCGGAATAAGGGTAGAATTAAGTCACCCTTGCCTAGCGCAGGTAGTGCCTCAATCCTCAGCTCACACGCGGTACTCCGCTAAATTTGTTTAGGCCAGAAACGGAGTAAAGGCGTGACGTGACTCAGGCTCGTTAATTTCTTGTTCATTTTTCGGGAAGAATGAGAACACTTGGAGCAAGTGGATAGTTTGTGTATTTGGAAAGTACAAGTATGTTGCTGGTGACATTGGAACTAATATGATTGCAGGAAACTCCATTAATGAAAAGTTTTGCAAAGAAGCGAGGCTAGCAGTCCATGATGGAGATCTGATACCAATCCTGATGTGAGGCATGGAACTGACAGAGGAAAGATTTTTTTTGTATTTCATTTATATATATATATACTTTTTTAAATCATTATTTTTTTCTCCGAATACAAGTAGCTATTCTGGGTAAACAGCTAATTTTTATAAATATATATATAAACACATTATCTGGTAAGACGGAACAATTTCCAAAAACATAATTTTGCAAAAAACATTATTACGAATTACGAAAGTTATTACGAAAATAGACTCACCCTATGCACGGCGGGCCGCGCGCAGATTTATTCTCGGCACACAACGGAATAAATAGACCAAAGAAGTTCGGCGTTCCAAGGGGTAATAATAATAATAATAATCGGATTTTTTTTGTGAAAAATCACCTCAAGGGCGCTGTACAAATATTACTTCCTATTCTATTCTATTATACATTTATTGAATATATCCTTAGATATGGAATTCGAAACTTTTTTTATTCTTTATTAATTCAAGACATTTGATAAAACATAAGGCAAAAAGTCCCGATAAACTACTTTTTAGTAGTTTGTCTAAGGGGGTTAAGACGGGTTGCTGTAAAAATGAGAAACCTGTCTGGTAAAAGTATGTATGACTGAGTTACAAATGTAGGCTAAGTACGTTTGCGCAGTGAACTCTAACAAAATATATTATATAATAATAAGGGAAACTTGTATTATAATTTGATCACACTTTAAAACAGTACGGTGTTCAAATTCCGTGCTAAAAAAATACACCCGACCGCATAAATACTGCTCGAGAGCGAGTTCTAAATAAATCCAATAAGTGCGTTTTGAAATAGTTCATACAATCCCATACTTGTGGCGCTTCGATGGCAAACCGTGGAAGCATTAGAAACAATTTTAGGAATATTTTTTTCCACCAAATTTGTACGAAATAGTATTTTCTGTGAGTGTGATTCAGGTTATTATTAAAATAAGGTGTTTACTGGAGATGTTACCCTTTATTAAAAAATCGTCCAGTTTCTTGCGTAAATTGTGATGTTGATATTAAAACTAAAATTTGTATAACCTACGATATTATATTCATTAGCCACAGATGCTTTAATGAATCTTCAAATTGAATCTTGTTGCTAGGTCGCTAATCTCTGGTACAGTCAGTCATATGGTGAAATTCTTTTAGATCTAGAGTAAAATATGAATAATTATGGAATTCAATCCTCTCCCTTTTTTAATCTCCTGTTGAACTTCAAATGACATGGCCACGAACCGCCCCTGAAGCTCAATGGAGTCAATGGCTCAATGGCTCAAGTCGAGGACACCCCAGAAAGATATTCCACAATCAAATGATCTATTCTCAAAAACCACCGCAAATCATTGATCAATGGAGTTCGTTGGGTTCAAAGAAAGAAGTAAAAAAAGTTTTTTAACAAATCCGCAAGATCAGGAGACAAACAAAGAACAGCAAATCAATATCGCCTTGTAATTCAACCCAATAAATTGGACGGCGATCCATTCTAAATTATAGGTCCATAAATAACAAATGACCCATACATCCATTGCCTTTCACCGCCTTTAATCCAACGCGGTAGAAAGAGACAGAAAACCATAACATTAGTTGAATTAAAACAACAAAAAATGAACAGGTAGACTGTCGATTTCACGGTTCGAGGAAAATTGGCACAATTTTTGAAAGGGGCAAAACATAGCCGAGGAAAATTATAATGCGGAAGTTGATTGTTTAACCTTTCGACGAGGTCTCTTTATATTTGACCGATAAGTGCTCGCGTGCAGTCCGGCATTTGCCGAGATGAATTAGAATGTTGTATGTGTCTCGTTTTTGACATTTTGTAGAACATGGGAGGAAAGGAGACGGAATTGAGAGGAATAGGGCTGCCAAATGGAAATATTTTATAAATATTATTGAAACATTTTGTAAAAGTTTAAAAGCAGAAAGGGGGAGCTGGAAGAATTGGAATAAAATTGAAGGAACACACCAACGGTCCCAACGAAAGGTTTTGAATCGGCAAAAATTTAGATTTTCGTTTTATTTTAACTAACTCGCCGTTCTCCCGCAGGAGAAAGCAGAGAAGACGGACCGCCAAACAACTCGATCTTGGCATACACATCTTGCTTCATTCACATTCATACATACTCTTCTGTTATTCCGACTCAAGTATTTGATTCACTTGATCGTGCCATGCCTTCCTCGGACGCCCCCGGCTTCTTCTTACATTCACATTCGCGTCATATATCTTCCTTACACTCCTTTCTTCATGCATTCGCTCTATGGTACATGCCCAATCCATCTAAGCGTCCCCTTCTTAATCTTACTCATTACGCTTACATCAATCAGTCTTGCATTCTTTACGAATCTCAACATTTTTCACACGATCATACACGATTCTACCACACATTCGTCTCAGAGATCTCATTTCTACGGCAATCAGTCTACTTTCATCCTTCCTCTGACAGTTTCATGCCTCACTGCCATACATCAGGAATGGTATCAGTACTCCATTGTGAAGCAATGGCTTCGCTTCTTTGGACAACTTTTTGTTAGCGCCAACTGCGTTCAGTCCTCCGATAATGGAGTTTCCTTAATTCATCCTTCTTTCAATATCAGCCTTTCCATCTCTCATAAACATACTTCCCAAATACAAAAACTCATAGACCTGCTGCAAGTATTCATCATTCACAACTATGCACACTGTTTTCGTACTCTCTCTTTCAAACACAAGAGAGAGTACGAAACTACTTCATCAGTAGCTCATTCTTCATACATGCTTCGTTCATCCTAGATACGAGGGACTGTAGATCTTCCATACTGTTAGCAATCAGCACCGCATCATCATGTTAAACTATCCAATTACTATAGTGTATATTTTCAATTAATGCCGACAAAATTTAAGTTTTTTTCTCTAAATTCTCCCTTTTTGGAATGAAAATGTCGATACTAACTTGGTTTTCACTCTCCCGTAAACCTCACAAAATGCCATTGATGTAGATTCGACCCCTAAAATTAGGACCGTCGATTCACGATCTATGATTTTTCTCAAAGGAAGACGAATCAGGAAAAAATATCTGATTCTAAAGATAAAGAATATTGAACATACCTATAGGATCAAGGAAAAGAGATAAGGTGAGGAAGGCGAAGGCTAGCCACCCATCAAAAAGGCTTCTCAGTAGTAATCCAGCAGGATTTAAGATTATTAGGAGATCTTCACTCAAGTTGCCAGTCAGTGTTGAAGTGAACTCCATATCCGTACAAATGCTGACATTTTAATTTCATAAGGAATAAAGATCTTCTTTCGTACAAGTCAGTTCTCCTCCATCGACGCGCCGACAGTCTTTGCCGTTCAGTTACTAAATACATGTACAGAAAAGCAGCACAAGCAATTACGACCATTCTGTTCGGCATTTGTAAATAACAGAACCAGTGAAACCATGGCATCCCCATTTGGGAAATGTTGCAAGACTGCAGAAAGTTGAGGAGGGGGTGTACAAGGAGAAGAAAGGGACATTCTACTGAACAGCGGAATCTCATCAAAACGGGGTTCAAAGGTACTTTATTATAAAATCAAAAGATTGCGGCGTTCCACAGGGATCATGATCAGTATAAGTACTAATTCTGGCAGCCCTGTTTTTAATCGTGCTCGTCGTCAGAATTTGGAGATGGATAATTTACAAAGGGAAAAGCTTGGACCGATCGTAAATCTATTGAAATACCTCGGCGAGCCGTAACGCTGCATAGTGCGGCAGTAGCTAGCACGAGATACCTGCACGGCCGTGCGGGATACGCTCAACGCTGTACGCTCTGCCGTGCGCAGTGTTTGCCCTCGAGCGGCGAGATGAGTGTGCTCTCGTTGGATGAATAACATATCCGAGACGTAATGGGATATGGACCAAATTGGGTTAGTGTTGCTTTGGAGATGGTAAAATAAAAATTCACAATTGAGGCTGCAAGATAACAGACAGTCTGGTTAATAATTAAAAATATATAAATCATCGTATTTCCAACATGTGTTGGTGGGCTACAGATTGTAATGTCTTTATAGCATTATTCTATGAATTGGGATGACGATGAATAGTCACAATTAGAATTAATGTATGGAAATTAAAGCGAGAAAAGGGCGATTGCTCCTATGATGAAATTTTAAAAAAACAATAAACATTTCTTCATTAGAAAAGCGTAGATCCCATTTGCATTATCAAAATTAATAATTTTTTTATTGACTTTTCTGTTGCAACTCATCCAGTTCAACATTCCTTGCCGTATACTTAGAAACAATTAATTTTCCTCAATCAACACTCTACTAATTATAGGTACCATTCTCCACTCTACAGAATGTTGAAACTTGTTAATTCAAGTCAGGGCCTTGAAATTTTTGGTATCAGTATAAATGATTTTTGTCAGGCTTTACGAAAATAAAATTCGAATAATATCATTTAATATGTGTAACATCATTGACTCTACCAAAACCTTGTTCAGGCTTTAACATGAATGCTCTCTCAAATGTGTATTTTTTTTATATAATTGCCTCATTCGTATTCTTTCATCTTTATCTCATTTTTTGTTTTATTATTGATTGCATTAGTTCATATTACATTTTATGTTTACAAACTAATACGTGCATGGTCACATTTCATTGTTTATATAATTATAGTTTTACAGTACGCATAACAATTATATTTAAATACGTCCGTTCTTCAGACTTTCAGGCATCTCATCATGCATTTTCAGTCCTCTACACATTAAGCAGTTTTGTGATTCTGTTTTTTTTTCTCATATGCGGTAATCTAATTCTATTTACATTCTTGGTTTCGTAATTATGTACATTTTTATTAAAACCAATATCATCCATAAATTATTTTGGCATTTGGTTATTCAGAGTGGAAGATACTCTCAGTATCGCCCTGGTGAAAGACCACCATTCAGAATTGAAACGTTGCTTGAAATGGCTTTTAGCGGTGTTTGGTGACGATATCTGAATTCTACACCTCCCTCTAGAATTTTATAGAATGGCAGTATCTTTTTTATTGGAATCCAATCAAGCTTCTATCATTTGATTCATTCTTGTATATTTGCCTTTCCTTGGTATAAATCTCATAGCTCTCTTTTGAATAATTTCTAGCTTGTTTAGATTTACTTCATTGGCCAAATATAATATCGTAAAGCAATAGTCCAAATGTAGAGCAACTATGATTTAATAAATAAGCTCTGCAGTGTTTCTTAGTCTTCCAAGAAAATTGACATTTTTTGATACCTTTTTTATACACATTCAAAATTTGCCGTGAAATATAGTTCTGAACCCAATATCACACCAAGGTATTTAATTTCATTTACTTTTTCAATATCTTCATCATCAAGAGTCAAATTTAACCTTATGTTATGCGATTTATTCCTTATTTCCATAAATTTGGTTTTGTTTTTGTTTTACATTCAATTTTTATTTTTTTATTTATTTTCAGACATTTTGCTATATTTTGTAAGTCTTCATTTATTTTATTTATTGCGTCTGCGTACTTTTCACATGACACGTGTATTAATGTATCGTCTGTGAAAATTCTGATTTTGCAACTTTTTATGGTTTTAATTATATCATTTATATAAACTGTAGGTACTCAACTTGGGCGATAACGCCCGCTTGTGGGCGTTTTAAACTTTCAGGGGGGCAGTAGAAGACCAAGAGAAAATTGGGGGCGTTCAGATGGCACAGTGAGGGCGTGGGCAGATAAAAAAAATATAGTCTAAAAAAACACGCTAATCACTTACTAATAAAGCAAAGTAAACTTTATTATTGGTCGTTTTTTGTTACTGTATGTATATTGTAATCATGTTTATCACGTGTGCGAAAATTCACATATTTCGGTAGTTCGGGAAGGGGATGAAAATAGAACTGAAAGATTCCATTACATTCAGATCTACATTAAATTGAATGATATGAAAAATCTTATTTTTTGATTTTAATATTTTAAAAAATTTACTTCCGATTTCACGTGAAATGTCTTATATATAAATATAAGTTAATAAAATCCCGTCAATAAAAAATAGCAAAAATAATATGTTTGTAGTAATTAAGCTATGATATTATACTGTTCTCAATGAAACATTCTTTTTGAACTCAGAAATTGGATAGGAGTAATATCCTATCTTACGACTACATAATATTACGGTGTAATAATAATAATAGTTGGAGGACTTGTATAGCGCCGTTTTTGTGAGAAATCACCTCAAGGGCGCTGTACAAATATTTCTTAACTAATTATGTACAGACAGATACAGAAAAACATACTTACCTGGCAGGTCGCTTCAGATGAACACAGTTTTAGAAAAATTTAATTATAGATATGATAGTTTTACATGGTTATTTGTTTCTCCCTTTCTATTGATGTTACATTTATTAGATTATTAGTGGCACAAGAAGAGTTGGTATTTATTGAATTATTGGTATTAATTTTTAGGACTGGAAAGTATTCGTAAAATGAATTTTAGGACTCGAAAATATCTATAAAATTACCTTGAAAAGCGTAAGAATCTTTAATAAATATTAACGTTTTTTATTTTAATTTTTTTTATTTTACACTTTGGTTGTTTACAGTGTTGCGGGCTGTGGACGCATTTGCGCACCGATGCGTGAATTTTTAATTATTTTTTTTTATTTATTTTTTTATTTTATTTATTTAATGACTTTAGGTAAGTACTAACCGGCCGGCCTAGCTAAGCAATTTACAAGTGAATTTCTTTAATTTATGGATACAATTCTCTGAAAAGATGTGTTTTAAGTTTAGTTCTGAATTCTGTTGAGTCTTTGATAATTCTTAAGTCATGTGGCAGTTCATTCCAGGCTTTAGGTCCTGACACTCCGAAAGCACGATCACCGAACTTAGTATTAGGTGTGCGCTTTGGTTCCTTCAACCTGCCGATAGCTGATGATGTGTAATTACACGTTTAAATATAATCGTGGAAATAGCTGTTTCAGATTCGCGACAGGCGGTGGGCAAAATAAGGTTGAGAACCTATGAAATAAAGTATAAATAAAATAGGGCAACATTTTCAAAATCTTTAGGTTGGACACACACGACACAATTCTGTTTATTTATTCAGTTGCTTTTCAAGTCATACCTTTGTACCTTTAGCATGGAGTATGTGTAGTTTTATAGAAGTTAATGATTCTAAACAGACATAAACACCTAATAGTTAATCACAGTACACTAGCCCCCCTAGCACCGTTAGAGGAAACCCGTCCCGGACGCATCTATAAAAAAACAGTGGCATTCGCGATTCTCGACTTTGATGGGCCACAACTCTTCTCCTTGTTTGCTTAATTTTAATGAAGGATTAATGGTTGCTAAGCATATAAACAAATATGGATAAAGAACTTTAGATCACATGATTCTAACTGTTTAATATGTTAACGGCTGAAGTAAAAAAAAACTGCATTAAAACTAAACAGTTAACTTTAAAAAAAATTAATGGAAATCAAATAGTGTTATTATTAAGTTCTGCGAGTATTTTCAGTTTTTATTATTGTGACAGCTGTTTCGGCGTTTAAGGTATTTTTCAAACTGTGGTTAAGCCACATTGTGAGGACTTATTTATATGATTTTATTTACTCCCACTCCTTTTCAATTTGGACGGGTAATGATTTATTATCGGTAAAACCGATTTAGTAAAATTAAATGGAGTTCTACGAATTAAACACAAAAACAATAAATAAACAGTTAATAAATATACTGAAAATTTGGCTAGTTAAAAGAAGCTATTTGTATTAGATAATTGGGAAATATTATTTTATGTACGATTTATTGCTCTCGTTTATGTTTGTATTTTTTTTTAAATATTTTTGGTAAGTTTCTTAGGAAATATTTATGCTTAAGTTTGTTACATATGTTTTTCATGTTTTTATTTTACATGGATATATATTTTGTAACTTAAACTGTAAATTTTGAGTTTTGAATAACAAACTCCCATAAGACAAACTACAAAAAAGTAGTTTATCGGGACGTTTTTGAATTGCATTTTTTTTTAACTGAAATTTAAAAAAAAAATTAGATATGTATACGACATATCCATAAAAAACAAAAGTTCAATAATATAATATTAATGTAACGGACGTGTTTTATGAGATATATATGGATGAGTTTATCTATTTTTACGAGAGATGGAAAAGCTGAAAGAGGGGTGAATGCAGGAAACTCCATTAATGGCTAACAGCAGATGGATGAGAGTAGGCTGAATATGGTAGAAATGAGATCTTGAGTCGTATGTGTGGTAAAACCATGTATGACCATGTGCGAGTAAAACGCTGAGATTCGCAAAGAATGCAAGACTGATGTAGGTGTAATACGTAAGATTAAGCAGGGGACGCTTAGATTGTTTGGGAAGCGAGTGAACGAAGAAAGAAGTGTAAGGAGAACATATGACGCGAATTTAAATTATAGAAGAAGTCGGGGACGCCACGGCGCACTTGAGAGTCGGGTCATGTCAATAAAGACGATGTATAAATGTGAATATAGCAAGGAGTGTGTGCCAAGATCGAATTGTTTTGCGGTCCGTCCTATCTGCGGGGAAACAGCGTGATGGTTAGTTAGATAGTTAAATATTAAAAAAAAACAACTAAATGAAATGAATGCACTTACGTGTAGCTGCCATGCGTGTTCATGCAATTGCCCCTGCGGCAGGGCTGGCGGGCGCACTCCTCCACGTCCTTGTCGCACGTGTCTCCGGTAAAGCCGGGCGCGCACGCGCATTCGAACCCCTCCTCGGTGGAAGTGCACGACGCGCCGTTCTTGCACGGGTGCCCGGCACAGTGGTCCTGCGACTCGCAGAAAGCGCCTGGAAGAAGAACAATGTTTAATGGATGGAGTTAAAGAACAAGAAACAGAAGGAAAATCATTGGCAGATACTGGAAACAATAAAATTATTATAATAATTAAAGCATTTTTTTGAAATTCGCAGAACTTCTCTCTCAGTGAATAATCACGTCCCGTTTGACAACAACAAGCCTAAACCCTTACATATAGAAAGAAAGGGTTTTAGATTAAATTTACTTTAACAATTAGAAATTAATAAATGATCGAATGATCCTAATATAACATTCATTAATAAAGTAAGGAAAATTATTTATTCCCCACTACTCAGTATGTTCACAAGACCTACACAACACATTTAAACAAGTCAATAGCAGTCCCGTCATTATAAAATAATTAATAAAACATTGCCATTTAATGCGGGCAAACAGATTTCAACTGAAAGTACCTGACAGAATAGAGGATCTATTATCACAATTATTTTCTAAGTAAATCAGTTTCACCGGTTATAAACCATTTAAGGCACCATAAAAATTGAAATTGGGTGGGGGTAAATAGAATCATATAAACAAGTCATCTCAACGTGGCCTAGCCTAGCTACAGTTTGAAAATGGCCTTGAACGCCGAAACAACGTCACAATAATAAAAAAAAACTAAAATACTTGCAGAACTTAATAATAGCATTATTAAATATGATTTACACTAAATTAAAAAAAGGGAATGTTTGCCTTCCTTGAAAAAAGGGATGACGTGGTGTAGAGGAGAGCACAGCCGTAGATCCGGGTTTAAGTCCGTGTTTCAGTTATTTGAATATTTATTAAATTAAATTACTATTTTAAAATTAAATCGAGTTTTACGAATTAACCACAATAACAATTAATGAAGTTGAAAGATGGATTAAACAGAATAAGGAGATATTTGAGGAAACCAAGTGATCTAGCATATACTCAAAGAAAGACTACGACGCAGAAACCAGTAGATGCCAAAGATGTACAAAGTCTATAGATACAGCTGGTGGTAATGAATTAGAAGAAGATTAGATTGCAGAAAGAACAGCAGAGGAACGCCAAAATATAGAGTTACCACACCTGGAATGAAGAAAGATAAAGTTGAAAGACAGACTGAACAGAATAAGGAGAGCTTTGAGGAAACCAAGTGATCTAGCATATACTCAAAGAAAGACTACGACGCAGAAACCAGTAGATGCCAAAGATGTACAAAGTCTATAGATACAGCTGGTGGTAATGAATTAGAAGAAGATTAGATTGCAGAAAGAACAGCAGAGGAACGCCAAAATATAGAGTTACCACACCTGGAATGAAGAAAGATAAAGTTGAAAGACAGACTGAACAGAATAAGGAGAGCTTTGAGGAAACCAAGTGATCTAGCATATACTCAAAGAAAGACTACGACGCAGAAACCAGTAGATGCCAAAGATGTACAAAGTCTATAGATACAGCTGGTGGTAATGAATTAGAAGAAGATTGGATTGCAAAAAGAAAAACAGGAAAACCATTAGCAGATACCGTAAACCACAATATGGAGTTACTACACCTGGAACGAAGAAAGAAACTTGAAGATAAGACTAAGACCAGAAAACAGAATATCAGACACGGCAAAGATCTACACAAACAATATCTAATGGAAATGCTCTTCTTCGTATGGTGACTAAGACTAAGAGAAATCGGTGAAAGAATATGCCAGAATCGGCGCAAGATAGGTAGATCTAGTAGAAGTGAATTTGAAAAAGATTTCGATAGAGCTTTGAAGGAAACTGATGAATCCGGTGTTCGGTAGGAATTTAAAGACAAGGGGTGGACTAATGCATGGATCAAAATTCCAGCAAATAGCGCTGTATGCCAACAGTATCTGACCAGTGCAACTACGGCGTCTCTATTTGAGGAATGTGGTGAAGTTAAACTAAGTAAGACAGGGGAGAAAGTATAGTGAAAGAAAGGTTAATAGAAAAGTATGATTCATTGATTTTCCTTACCGGTGTATCCTGGCGCACAAGTGCACTGATAGTCCGACAGGCTCTTGAGCAGGCAGGAGCCGCCGTTCTGGCAGGGCGCCGAGTCGCAGCTGTTGTTCTCGCGTATCTCGCACAGGGAGGCGCTGTAGCCCACTGGGCAGTCGCAGAAGAAGGCTGGGGAGCCCGAGGTGCGAACGCGGCAAGTACCCCCGTTCTGGCAACGCGGGGCGGGGCCTGTGTAGCATGGGTTCGGGTGCTGGCAGTACTCACCCACGTAGCGGGCCGTGCAGCTAAAACAAGGGACATGGCGTTAGTATTGAACGTGATATGAAATAATATGCTTCCATGGCAAAACAAAACATTGAAAGAAAAAAAAAAAAAACCTAACCTAGCATATTCTGTTTTGTCACTGTTCTGTCACTTTTCTGTTTATCTGGTTACCATTCGTTAGTACATGATAAATTATTTAAATTCTTCTGATATATTACTAGAATGGAAGCGTTCGTCCTTACCACATTAACAGAAGCGAGAAATATATTTTATTTGATAATCTTTGTCGTTTAGGGTAATAAAAATTGCGAACACTCATAATAAACATATGTATTGCTTAAATTGATCAAAAACGTCCTTGTGTCTGGGAAGCGATCGGCAAATTTCACTCAATAGTTTCCACCATACAAAGAGACCGAAAATTTCCTCAGTGAAAGCATATCTTGAAGCAAGGTATCGTGATCGACAGGCGCTTCAATGAAAAATTAGTTTAATGTTGGACAGAATACATTTTCAGTCTATGTGATAACAGGATCCATTAAACGGGGTAATCCTCCCTCGCGGATCTGCGAGGAGTCGATATTCCTGATAAACAGGATATATTATGAAAAACATTTTCTGATACTGAAAAGTACTTAGAGATTCTGGCTTTATGTGTTTGATGAAATACGAACTCAGAAAGAATTTCAATGGTTTATTAACCTATCACTGTGATTGTGGGTCAGAAGACACTCTGGACCATAATTTCGCTGAGTGTCCTATCAATGACCAATTTCCAAACTTTATCCATGAATTAGTAATTGTTAAAATTGAACTCCCTACCAGTATTCTCTGCCATCTAAGTCTCAACTCCCCCCAAATTAACAATTTATTAAAAAAAATACATTTATAAAAACGGTTTTAAAATTCAAGTCATTAGGGATTAAAAACACATTAATTTTTGCTTCAATTTTATTTGCCCAAATATTATATCCTGTTTAAAGGTAACTAATTTTAAGAACAATCTGTACTATTAAAATCTAACTGATTAAACGTTAAAGATCGCCCTTAATGGGTGAAAGCCAGAAAATAACAACAACAAAAAAAACCTAATCACTATGCCAATCACATTGTATATCGTATTTAAACGTAATTTGAATTATTTCTAATTTTGAAACTGTCAATTCATGGTGGAATTCCATATTAAAATGATTTTTTTGATTAAAAACCCATTGTAATTGGAATTCTTAAGCTTCTTTACTGTCACTTTATAAAAATTCTCCAGTCCTAAAATTAAACAATAAAAATTCTATTATTACAAATAAATACCTACTCATCATTCAATCTTCTAATAAATGTAATATTAATGGTACAGAAGGATAAAATATCAACTGTAAACAAACAATATCTTCTCCAAGCATAAACTTTATAATAAAACAGTGTTTATGTGAAGTGATCTACTAGGTAAGTATATTTTTCTGTATCTATTTGTACATAATTGGATGGAGAATAGGAAGTAATATTTGTACAGCGCCCTTGAAGTGGTTTTTCACAAAGACGGCGCTGTACAAATAATTATTATCACGTATCAATTATTAGTTATAAAAACGTGTAGAAGCCAAAGACAGATGTGTGTGTCATTATCAGTGTGCTTTTCACATGTTCATTAAAACTAACTCGGGAATATAAACAGAGTGTCAGTTTAAAATTCTTAGAAACGTGACTCATGTAAATAGGGCACACGTGGAAATAATCCATTTAAAATATCATGACACGATGAAATGTTTGCAAGTGAAGACAAAACATTGTAGTATAAATTTATTTATTTATTTTATTTTAGATATTTGTACATTTTACTAATTACAACATAAATACTGTTGCATTTTATCTTTCTTAATTTAATGTCGTTCTTACAATCTGTTTTGTGTTTATAGTAAGAATATCACTTTAATTATTAGTACTTTGTTTCAATCATTTTAATGTATGTGGCTTCACTCTCATAGTAGATATCATTTCCTAACTCAGTTCATCAAACGCAGTCAAAATAGATAATTTCCCAAATTCAAGTCATTGTACCTTTCTATGGTTTAAATTGTCAAAGTTAGAAATTACATCAACTGCATAATTCATCGTCTATTTCCCACGAAATTCTCAGTAAATAACAGCATTAATTAAAGTTACTGTGGAGATATTTAAGCCTAGCTAGACGATTCGTCAGAAATATACTTAGTGTTAACAACGACAGTGTTTTTATCTAACACGTAACTATCACCCATCCACGTCAAGATATTCTCGACATATCCAATTCCACCTTGCTGTGAATTGACTTAGTTCTTTGGTAGTCTGATTTCATTGCCCGTCCTTGTGTCTGTGAATGTCCTTATTGTTTAAATTTATTTTAAAAAAAGATAAAGGGTTGTTTCTTATTTGAAGTATAAATATCATTGCGTTCAGTGTCAACACCTGTTGCACTTTTAGCCAATTTAGCTCCATTAACATTTTAGCTACTTTTGAAAAGTCAGTAATGCACAATCCGCGGCGATTTTTTTAAAATCATAGAAGTAACGGAAGTGAGTAATTATATATTTTTTTTTTTTTTTTACATGAATACCGCACAAGAGTCCCAAACTGCTCCCAACCGTCTGGAGCCAGTGAGACTATGGCATTCCCAATTGGGGAATGTTGTGAGGCTGAAGGTATTGGGGAGGAGAAGGAGAAGGGAGAGAGGAAGGTGGGGGAAAAGGGGAAATACCTGGCTATTCAGATCTGGTCACCAAACACGGCTAAAAGCCATTTCAAGCAACGTTTCAATTCTGAATGGTGGTCTTTCACCAGGGCGATACTGAAAGTATCTTCCACTCTGGAACGTGCGCAAATATACTATATATTATTTTTAAATGAATTAATTGTGAAACAACACAAATTAATTAAATAAAAATTACTTGCGCACGCCGGGATTTGAACCCGCGACCTTCGAATTCGTAGTCGAGAGCCTTACCCCTCGACCATGGAGGCCGTCAATTTCTTATTTAATAGCAATTATTTGGTTTCCCGGTGCTATGATAAAATATTTAATATTTCCGTTCTTTTTTAAAACATACGAAAGAGTACCGCGAAAATTATTAACCACCGAAAATTAACAGATTTTACATTATCTTAAAATTTCAGATCGATATAAAATCGGCGGTATTCACTGTGTGGACTATATTATCTCCGATGATTAAATATTACAATGAGGATAATACGCTTCAATAAGTTATTCCAATGAAATTGGATATTAATTCTAGACTTGTAGAAAAGGTCGATAGATGTCCCAAATAAATAAAAATGGGGATAGGTATATCCGAGACGCTATACATTCGGATAGAATCTTGCAGTCACACAGAAAGATAGCAGCCAAAAGATATGCGAATTAATTGAAGTGATATTAATATGTTTTCATATGAAGCGGTAACTTGGTTATGTGACATTATAATTTAAAAAATAAAACAATTACTTTGTTTACATCATTTTTATTTATACTTTAGCCGACCGGGTTTCGCTACTGCCGTAGCTTCTTCGGGGCAGTATACAACTGTAGTTCTTAAATCGATATCATGATAAAACTTACGGAAAGAAATAAGGTGGCATTAGCCTTGTTTCTAGAACGCTCGTCCCGGATGGAGTGACAGGTCCTGGGTTCGAGCCCCAGATGCGACAATTACCTTTAATTTTCTATGTTTGTATGTTTCATTAAAGATTTGTTAATATTATCTTCAATGATAAAATAAAGTACTTTTTTCTAAGCTGGCATAACTAGCAAAATTTCAAGTTACCATCCACGGATATATCGTACCGGCATCTTTAATACCTGCGTATCGCTTCTTCGCCTCATTTCTTAAGAAGGATATGGCATATTTGCCCATGACGCAATATTGATTCTCGCATTACCGGTACAGGGTAGGGAGAAATGAGTTATCTTATACACTAAAAAGAATTTCTTTTAGTACAGATGGTGTGTGAACACGAATCGGGTGGCACAAGAAAACATTCAAATATTAAACCTTTAATAACTAAATAATACGTTTATTAACACCGACGCCAAATGCTTAGGGGTGGTAAAATGGGGAACTAGAGTTAACTTTACAAGATACATATTTCCATACCGATCCCCATATGGAAATATTTTAAACTCATATCGACGGTCCCGACATAAGGTGCAAAATGTAGATTTTTTTCATAAACTATCGTGCAGCGTATCCTCAGATTATTTGGCCATGTTGTTCGCCAAACCGAGAACTAGAACCTGGAGAAGCTCATGGTCACTGACAAAGTGGAAGGCAGGAGGAGCAGAGGAAGGTCACAGATGCGTAGGAGTGACCAAATTTCGAAGGCGTCCGGAACGTCGGTGTCTTTGACTTTCCACGCAGCGCAGGATCGCGAGGAGTGGAGGAGCCTTGTATACGAAGGGAGTTTGGAGTGGGGGTCACGATCCTCAGCAATGAGGAAGCGATTCAAGAAAAATCCAAATGAATAAAAATATTTATTTACTTACTCATAAAAAAGTTGATTTTTTTCTCTAAATTCTCCTTTTATATTATTTAGTGGAGTCCTGATACCAATCCTAAGGTATGGCAGTGAGGGATGGAACTGGCAGAGGAAGGATGAAAATAAACTGAATCCTGTAGAAATGAGATATCTAAAGCGAATAATAATAATAACAATAATTGAATGATTTTTATAGCGCCGTTTTTGTGAAAAATCACCTCAAGAGCGGTAAAACTATCTATGATCGTGTGAAAAATGTTAAAGAATGGAAGATTGATGATATAAGCGTAATGAGTAAGATTAAGAAAGGGACGCTTAAATGGTTTAGGCGTGTAGAGCGAATAAACAAAGAAAGGAATGTAAGGAGAATATATAACGCGAATATGAATGGAAGAAGAAGCCGGGGACGCCTGAGGAAGACAAGGCACGATCAAGTGAATCAAATACTTGATTCGGGCCATATCAGAAGTCGGAATAACAGAAGAGAATGTATGAGATGATGTATGAATGTGAATGAAGCAAGAAGTGTATACCGAGATACAGTTGTTTAGCGGTCCGTCCTCTCTGCCTACCCCTGCGAGGAAAAGGCGTAATAGTTAGTTAAAACGATCGAAACTGCACGCATGCATTTTGTGTTTACAGGAGAGTGAAAACGAAGGTAGATTCTATTTCTATGCCGGATACTCCCTTACATTGGGACCGTCGATATTGGAAATATTTGCTTTACAGGATCATTATTTTCATACCTACGATTGCATAAAAATTTGCAAAATATAGTTGCCATTAAAAAATAAGTGATATTTTGGGACGGAACTTAATCACAAAAAATGGCAACACCTTTTACATAACCGTGGACCGTATATGGAGGTATCTGTCAAAAGAATAGATTCGAAATTCACATTGCCGCACAGAAACACCCTCTCACAATCAGTAATGAAGACAGTCTAGTCTACCTATAATCTTTTTAACAATTTTATCAATATTTTCCGAAATAAACACGCAACATTTCTACATAATACATAAAATAATGATGAAGTAAAACGATGACAGCTGCTGTCAAACATTGCGCGCCAAACGGGACGAAAATAATTTTAAATAATAGAACAAGACCCGTTTTCCATGTGAAAAAGATAACCCGTATGGAAACTGTACAAGAAAAAAGTATCGTGTAAAACTACCATAAGGATTAAAAGATATTTTTTTAAGTAAATTAAACAAACTGTGAATAAACAGAGAATGTATTTCCAATTTGTAACGAATAGGTATTAACCGGTTTCGGTCGAGTTTTTAACAGTATTTTCGGGAAAAGGGGAGTTACTTCTTCGTTTTGAAATATTTTATAAAAATTATGATTTTTTTGGGTCATCCGTAAAGCCAATACGGGCAGGTGTTTGCAACGAGGCCTTTCCACGAACGATTGTTTTCCCAACAAATGTGTTGACTCGGGTCGAGTGGCCTGGCCAGGGTTAGAACCGAGAATCCCGACTGTCTATCGAAAAGTCCACACAAATAACAAACAGTAAATAGGTAATAGCAAATAAATACACCGGACGGTTAACATTCGTGTTAAAAATTTTGAAACACAAAAATGGGTTTTTTTAGTTCTTCTTCGTATGGTGGAGAAGAGTTGGTGGAGGCCATAGTGGGATGGTGATGTTTTTCAGCCAGTCGACGGCATCGGGAGTCACTTGGTGCAGCACAGACGCCATAGGGAAACTGATAGACACATTCTTCTACGATGTGTTCTATCGTTTGAATATGTCCACATTGAAAGGTCCAAGTCTTCTCAGGGAGAGAGAACCCCGGCAATTTAATGGTGGGGTCTATAATGAGGTGTTCGTTTTTCACGTCAGAGGTCTGCAACTGAGTTCGCCACGACTCTTCAGGAGAGTATTTTGATAGAAGCAGTCCAAAAAGGTATCCTGGACGTCAGGCGACTGGCTGGGAGGTTTGCAATGTCATCTTGAAGTGGAATGTTACTTTTCACGGCCCAAAGATTTTTTAACAAAAAAACATCATGCAGTTTCTCAAAAACACGAAACAAACCTATCGTTTATTTTGAAAATGTTTAATCAATTTGTAAGAAAAATATGATTTATCTTTTTGTTTGAAAACCATGATAATTTTCTTCCACCGGAACGGTTTCACCTTACAACGGGCATTTTCAGACTGGTACAATTTAAACGAAAGCTATGGCATATTATATAGTATTTTTATGTCAGAAGTGAGCCGCATTGCTCTTTCTATAATATTACACATTTATAACTGAGAAATTTGTTTTGTTGATGACGGAACGACTTTAAAGTTACATTTGAAACTACTTTCGTGTTGGTTTATTAACTTATGGAAGACGGATTACACTGTGTTGGTTGACTCAATTAATGTTTTTTTTTATACAATGTCTATTGTTCAAAATTTATTTTAAAAAGTTGTTTTTTTGCGGTTTTATACTATTAGAGATTCCTTTACACGCAAGGTGAAGAAACCAACATAAGGGAGGCGAGGGGCGAGCTTAGGCGGGTCACTGACATTTGATTAGAGAAAAAATAAATCCCTACTCCAGGCAGCTCGCATTGCACCGCAAAGTATTAGTATTAACTCTTCGAAAAGCAAATCTGCTAACGACAAACTCGTCCTTTTTACAACTGCGCGGAATTTATAGCAACTCTACTTTTTTTCCCGTAGCTGTGATAACATATTTCAAACTAACCCAAGTCGCCAATACGTAAATAAGAAAAAGGTTCAGTTTGTTTACAAAAACCGAGTATTTATTTTTACCTTTTTTAGAAATGTTTTTAATTTTCTTACCGCAGTCAAAATCACATGAAAGAAACGTGGACGGCAGCGCTTTACCCGATCACTAAAACTGCTAATGTGTTATATATAAGTAAAATACAGTAAAAAAAATGCTTATCTGTGAAATGTAATAAGATAGTTTTGATTATTCTCTTTACCACTTCTATTTTTACAACGTTTGAATGGGCAGGAAACCGTAATTATTTTATTCCTTAAAATATTCGAATGATCGCTCGCCGCCAGTTAACACACGAATGAAGAAGTCACATATTTAAGAAATGCTTTCACCCGCCTGGTGCCAAATTTAGCTTGCCTTCAGCTGTCAAAATGGTAGACAAATTTGGCTATTATGGCACGTCTATTTATTCGGACATCAATGGTTATAATAGATACACATCAGGGGAATATTATTCGTAGAGTTATCTATTTCCATTTTACATATTGCCCGTATAGAATTTATAGATAAAGCATTCGAATAGTATTTCTTGAGTTGGCAACCTTCAAAGTGTGTGGTTTTGGACGTTGTTGATTGTTGAGCGTATTTTTCGTGTGCTTAATTAGAAAAATATTTCGTGTTTTGAAACTCGTGCGAAGCCGGGTAGTAACACTAGTAAATAAATAAAACGAAGATGGAACGTGAGTGGCAAGTATTTGTTTAAGAAAATAACGTGTAATTTAAATTTCACATCCTTTGTCCAATTCCGAGGCACGAGTGCATTTCAGTTGTTTATTGTTTGGGTTATCATTTATCAAGTATCCGCCGAGGTAGGCAGGGAGACGTGGATTCCTAGTTCCTAGATACTACATAGTATACAATACATACCCCCCGGGTTGTAGTATAGTCCTTCCATCGAGAGTTGAGTAAATAATAATAACTAGCATATTAAAACTCGCTGCCTGTTTTGAACACACGTAAAAAGAACACAGAATGTTCATCGTGGTACGAATTGAATTTTTCTTTTATTTTTTTCATTTGTTAATTCATTTTTTTAAACATACATTCACACAAATAAGGTACAATGATTGTAAACATTTTGTTGTTGTTTTTTTTTTTTTGACATTAAATTATAAATACATCTGAACAACCTATGAGTAATGTATATAAAACAAAAAATCCAACATAGGCAAGGCCAGTGCGTGGGTACACCTGGTATCAGTTAGTTGCAGTATATTGGTTTATTTGTATTAATACATGGATGTTAAAGGTAAGTTAAATAAAAGATTTTAAGTTAGATAAGAAAACAAATCGAAAAACAAAGAAAGAAAAGTGGGGAAAATATACAGTTATAGCAGGAAAAGGTTGATATCTTTGGTTTTAATCCAGTTTTTTATTTCATTTTTGTATGTGTTTAAAGATGATATGTTTGGACACTTACATTCTGTAGATAGAAAATTAAAAATTTTAGGAGCAATAAAAAAAGCATGTCTCTGCGCAAGCCTAGTTTTACACAAAGGTACTTCAAGTACGTTATTTATCCTGTTACTAGAACGATTTTCATTTTTTGGGAATAGTTTTTTTCTTGAAAATACATATTTTAGGCACTGTAGACAATAAATTTTTCTTATATCTAACAGTTCAGCCTCATGGAATAATTGCATGGAGGGGAAAGTACTTTCTTTATGTAATTACAGCCTCTTTTCCGTATGAGGGGAAATTACTATTTCTATTATTCGCGTCTACAAGGCGATTAACATAGGACTCTAAGACATTAATACGGTAAGATATAAATATTTGCATGATTTGTATAGAGCCGTTTTTTTTGAAAAATCATATACAATCTATTATTACTTCTTATGGCTAACAAATTGCATTCACCGGTTCATCGATCTCAATACCAAACTATATATACAATCCATTTGACCCATGAACGTGATGTCGCGTTAAAATATACAGGTTATTAATTTTATGTACAGGCAGATAATATTATACAGGATCATACTTATCTGGCAGGTCACTTGAGATAAACACTGTTTATTAGCACAATTTATATACGGTTCTGCACGCAGAAGACATAATATTGCAAAACACATGCTATTGGAGATATTATTCTATTTGGTTTGATCCTTTTTACAGATGTTTTTTAATTTGCTTACCGTTTTCAAAATCATGCGAAACAAACGTGGACAGCAGTGAATTCAGAGATGTTGCCAAAATGGGTGTCACCTAACCTGTCTCCAGCCGTCGAAATCGTACTTACGGCAAGTCTATTAATTCGGACGTCAGTGGTTATGTGGTCGAAGGGTATGAGGAGGGGAAAGAGATGAGGAGCAGAAAGGTGGGGAAGTACCAGGACAATTATATCTGGTCACCAAACACAGCTAAAGTCATTTCAGGCAACGTTTCGAACCGAAATGGTGATCTTCATGAGAGTATCTGCTATTCTGACGACGGTGCTATCGGCGGTACGTCTTTATTTGATTATTACCGGGACGGCGGCGGCGCGGCGGGGCCTTAGAAGAAACGTGGAACGTGGAGGGGACAGGAAGTCGTGGTCGTCTTAAAAAAATCAAATAACGCCGACTTTTTATATTTTAGAAACACATGTAAGCAATATGCCCATCTAATGTAAAAATGTCGTGTTTGATACTCGTGGTATTCTTATAACAATATCAGGACTGAGTCACTCAGTTTAAGACACTCGCTTGTACCTAGATTGCGTGCGGTCGGTAATACATACACAGTAAACTTAACTAACAATCACGCCGTTTCTCCGAAGGGTAGGCAGAGAGGACGGACCCCCAAACAACTCGATCTTGGCACACACTCCCTGATTCTTTTACATTCGTACATCATCTCATACGTTCTCTTGATATTCCTCACTTAGCGCATCTCGAGTATCTATTTGATTCACTTGATCGTAACATGTCTTCCTCAGGTGTTACCGTCTTCTTCTTCCATTCACATTCGCGTCATATATTCTCCTTACAATCCTTTCTTCATTCATTTGCTATAGATGTCCAAACCATCTAAGGGTCCCTTTCTTAATCTTACTCATTACGCTCACATCAGTCTTGCATTCTTTGCGAATGTTAACATTTCTCACATGATCATAGATGGTTTTACTGCACATTCTCCTAAGAGATCTCATTTCTACAGCATTCAGTCTACATTCATTCTTCCTCTTCCAGTTCCATGCCTATATTCCATGCTATACATCTGGGTTGGTATCAGCACTCCGTTGTGGACTGCTAGTTTGACTTTTATGGACATTTTTTTGTTAGCGCCAACCGCGTTCAGTCCTCCGTTAATGGAGTTTCCTGCATTCACCCTTCTTTCAATATCCCTATCAGTCTTTCCCTCTCTCCTAAACATACTTCCCAAATACACAAACTCATCGACCTGCTCCAAGTATTCATCATTCACAACTATATTGCGCACTGTTTTCGTACTCTCTCTTTCAAACACCATGACTTTAGATTTACTTGCATTCATCATTAGCTCATTCTTCATACATACTTCTTTCATACTAGACACGAGAGACTGGAAATGTTCCATACTGTTAGCAATCGGCAAGGAATCATCAGCATACAACAGGCAACACACTTTCAGACTACTCATTTTCACGTCAAAAGCCCACCTCTTTCAATTCTTGCATACAATTATGCATGTATAGATTGGATAACATCGGTGACATTACGCACCGTTTGTGATGTCGAACCATCCCGTAAAACCACCGTTCTAGCCTAACACATTCAACGCTTCCCTCGTATAGAGACACGATTGCCTGTATGGTTTCGTATTCACTCCACACTTGGACAACACCTTCCATAACTTTTTCCTATCAACACGATCATATGCTTTTTGTAGATCAACAAAAGCACAAAAAAGTTTGTTAAAAAGATGTACTAGAAAGGGAGTCATTTCATTACAACACTTCTTCAGTGGTCACTATTATCTTTTATATGCCTCCCTTATCATTGTATTTTGTTTTTCTTAAATAAATAATAGAATATTCACGTTAGTCGTAAGGGTAGAGCCATGGAAAAATTTGTACAGAGTCCTTAATGAAAGAAATTATGAATCTTGTAAACCTTCATTGGATCATGTTCTCAAGGATCGGGATTTTAGATAAAGGGGCATTGCTTGTCTGAACAAAAAGAGATGCGGTTTAGCGCCGAGTTCGCGGCAATTACCTCTTTCATATCTTTCTCGTCTTAATGTAGCAGATCATCTGAGATCACTTGCCCCGCAGCATCTCGACGGGATCGGATCAGACCCGGGATAAACCGCCCGTCCTTTGGGTTATTATTAAAAAAGTAGGTAAAAAAACATTGGGTTTTTTATCATTAGATTTCGCAATAGTAGTGCGTGTGACTAGAGTAGTAACTTGTATGGGAGAGACGAAAATACGCGAACACATCCGTTAGCTTCGGCTGACGTCGAAATACTAAACGAGATGACGCAGGAACAAACTTGATGTATACGAATGTTTTGTGGGTTTCGGGAATAGCTTTTTTGTACCTGAACGTACGGGATACGGCTTGTTGCGTTCGGGCGATAATATAGCGGCCGTATCACGTACGATCATATTGGTAGGGCGGTTAAAAAAAATTGTCAATAGAGAATTTCCACTGTTTTTATATTGTCAATGATTTACAACGCCATCTTTGATTTGCCGCCATAACGATTTGTTCGTGCGTAGGGCGTTTATGACGTCACACCGGTTAAAGTTTGTACGGGGAGTAGAACCAGGTCCCGGTAACAGCTGTTTTAGAATAGTATCACAATATTAATGTGACGTTAATTAATAGTTAATAATGAAAATCAAAAAAAAAAACGTTATTACCGTATTTCATAAATTTCTAAACTTAATTCCTTTTGCCAGAATGTGTATTTTGAAATAGATAATGTTAAAAAAATAATACCATAGTGTTATTGTATAAAACTGTATGTGTTAGAGTTATAATAAAATATTGTATTTTTATAAGTTTCTTGACGGAATTGATAAACCTAGAATAACAATGTATTTCTTTTCATATTCCGTATGTTCACCCGCCAACAAACAATTCGTCTCAATATTTAAAAGCATTACAAGCTAAAGGCGTTTTTTTCTAAAATATTTAAATTAACCCCGTGTAAGAGGGCGCAGATTATAAATAATTTTAAAAAAACCTTAACCTATACTTTAACAACAGCAGAAACATGAAGAGAAAAACTTATTGCAATAGAATAAAAATAAAATAAAAAACATCCAGTCCGCCCCGTGCAAAAGACACCAACAGAACACTATCTTCTTGGCGATGTTGGTGCAATCGTTGCAAGCAATTAGATGCTCCCTTTAACGATATATATTAAAGTGCATTTCGCCAATTAAACCCCAAATCGCGTCCTAATTGGCTGAGCCGACTATCAAGGTCCGCACCATGTCTTACAATCTTACAGCGATTAGTGCGCTTTATTGCTGTGCGAGACTCGAATCGCTTCATACTTCCCGGGGGGATTTTTTGGCATTCCACAAGGCTCAAGCCTTAGGCCCCTCTTATTTGTGGCGAAATTAAAGTAAAAGTATTGCGCACTACATGATTTAATTCTACGAAGATAATTAATGAACTAACCGTAAAGAAGTTTCCCATAGGAAAAGACAGAGGGGATGGACCGCCACACAACTCTGACTTAAATGACTGAAGTAGCATCTGACGACTCGTCAAACAACTGTTATACCTTGTAAATTAGCTCGTATTATTGTACGACTTTTGGTTTATTTCATTTTTCTTGGATGCGAGGTAAAATCAACCACTCGGGTCTAGACAATATAGTATCGTGTCAGTAATAAACATCTATCATTTATAGATTTATTTAGAAATTCTTTCCCTTGACATTCAATTTTAAATAGATTCGCTGTTTTTGAATGTATCTCAAAGTGGAATACTGTTTTTGAAAGCAGATGAGAGAATTTTTCAGATTTTAATATTAATAACGGACATATGCAATTAAAATTTTTTAAATTTTAAACGCAAACATAGATAAAAGTTTTTTAAATCGCTTACGTATTGTTTTTTTTTTCACCTGTAAACTGAAATACACGAAAGTAAAATATTTCATCAGATTAATATAGAAAGGTTTATTGTCACTAGCGAAAAATTGGCAAACCTTGATCAATATTTTTCAAATGCTAAATGTTGTTTCAAAGAATTATTCGGGAGCGTCTATGGTAACCTTTTAAATGCAAAAGCTTTGTTTTCTCACTTTATGAAGCTGTGCATCATGCGTCTCTGACGATAATAGTAAGTGAAATAGAACGAATTTTATGAGGACGTGTCATTTCGTGACAGATATAGCATAACGTGACCCAACGGCTTTAGATGTTTCGTGACAAATATTGCACTACATGGTCCGAGTGGTTAACTTGGAAGAAAACGCATGTTTGATGTTGTTGTACATCGTGTTATGTAAAGTGTAAAGAATACACGGAAGCGCGTGACGAGTCCTTAAACAGTAGAAAACACAGCAGACGGCAAACACCCCTCCAAGTAGACAAGTAGATACGCCAGATAGCCCTATCCTCCCGCTGTAGTTAGCAGCTAGTAGCTCTACGTGCCGGCGTTATTTGATAGGTGTGGGAACATTGAGTAACTGCTATGTAATACATATTGTTATGTGGGGACACTTACACGTTACTGAGGATACGGAACACGTGTGGAAACTGGTAGCAAACACATGCACTCGGGAGATTGATGGACGTGATTTGTATTGTTTTAACTTTACCCTACCACTGGACGCTAGGCAAAGATTTGATGAAACACAGTATTATTCTATAGTAACCCACGAGAAGTATATATATGGAATGTGAATATAAATCAAACGGAGCCACCAAATAAAATATATGAGATTTTGATGTCAAGTACATCAAAAAATGCAACCTTAGTAATTATTGAACCACTGTTGCCAGTTGTGCAGATATATTCCAACGAAGCCCGGATAAATGGTGTTAAAGGCGGATCAACGTAGACTCATAACTTCTTACTGGATCAACATACTACGGAAAGAGGTCATTATACTAATTTTGTTATTGGAATAATTTATTGAAGCTTATAAACAAACCTCTTGTAATATATTTTTTAATCGTGAAGATAATTAACATATTCAAAAGAAATATGACACAGTAAATAAAATACAAAAAACGGTCGCATCTAGGACTCCAAGCCCTGTTGGTCTATCCGGGATCAGCGCTCTTATCCACTGAGCTAATGCCACCCAAGTGTTCTCCGTCATTTTATCAATTTCATATTGGAATTTATAACGTCATATTCAATTAAATCTTATATATTATGGCTGCTATCTTTCTACATTAGCAACAAGATTCTACATATTCTTATTATTCAAGAAATCAAAGAAGAGGAGTTATCCAGCATTTTGAAAAGGACACAGTAGGAGTTTGCTTAAAACAATCTATACCGGACGGGTCTTGTGGGACCTCTCACCACGAAGCGCTACTGTGGAATGGTTAAAAAATACTCCCCGCGCAGTATTTACGATGCCCTACCGGACGTTACCCCAGTCCTCATTTCCCCTCGCCTGCTAAGGCTCTGAGTGGTTTTGATTGGTCGTCGCTCGGACCAATCCCAGCCTCCTCGGATTGTTTAGCAACGCTAAGAACTCAGGATAACTGTTTATTCAATATTTTGGTTAATTTTAACGGAGTTCGGCCGATAAAATAAAATAATAAATATCGCAGGAAGATAGGCCGGACTCCTCTTTGTATTAAAAACTAATAAATTTAAATATATGTTCAGATGTAAGAATTATATGTAAGAATTCCCCGATTATAACTGGGCCTGGGACCCCATATTCTTTCTTGTTTTCATAATAACTAAATAAATAAATATGATAGAGAGAAGTAATTTGGGTTGAGATAAAGAATACAAGACTGCCAATATAATGAAGAATATTAAGATTTTCTGAGCATTACTCAGCGCGTGCCACGAGCTCAGAAAACCCTCGCCTCAGGCAAATTCGGGACGCGCTGCATATCGCGCCCGGCTTAGCGCCCGGGAGTATAAATACAAGCACACGGCCCGTTCCAAGGCAGTCTCATTTCTTCGCTCAACCCAACGCTATCTCTTCAACTGGAACCTACAACTGCCTTTGACTTCTCACCTTTGGATACCCGACCACAGCAGAATCTACAAAAGTCGACATTGTTTCCCTTTTGCAAGGAACAATATTTGGAAATCCAGAGCGAGCCCGACGCCCGAGACATCACGGATACGATAACGACTTGACCAGCACCCTATTTTTATAGTCTATGGACCGGACCCTGAAGTGTCTGGAACACAATCAGTTTTTAAATAAAGCCTAGTCCGCCTCAGCACAGGAACCCCTAGTGAGGAGGACTATGAAAAACATTCTGAATTATTTTGCAATTTATTATTATGAACATAGAAAAATAAATGTACCTATTGAAACTAAATAAATTTAAAACAAAAACATTACATTAATTAATGAATTGTTATTTTGTCAATTTATTAAATTAGTTTTTGGATTATTAGAATTCTTATTAATTTCCAATTGTTTTAATATGACGCGAATGTGAATGGAGAAATAAACCGGTGACGCCCGAGGAAGACATGGGACGATCAAGTGAATCAAATACTTGAGTCAGATCATGTCAGAAGTCAGAATAACAGAAGAGAATGTACGTGGCGATGTAAGAATGTGAATGAAGCAAAATGTGTTGGCCAACATTGAGTTAATTGGCGGTCCATCCTCTCTGCCTACCCTTAGTTAGTTAGCAGAAAATAAACCGTTTTAAAACTAAATAATAATATGTAGTTAATATCAAATAAGCAAGTGTTGGACTTGCGCACCTTGTGTCCCTTGCTACATTAAAAAGCAGCCTCTATCTCGCCGTTGACCTTCTTATTAAAAGCTCTAATTGACAGGACAGTGTAAATGACCACCTTCGTGTTCGCTATCTCCCGGAACATATTCTATATCATCTCGGACCACATATTATTAAATTTGATTTATCTGCAGGCCTTTGCGAGGGTTATTTATAAACACCTACGCAGTCCTGGACCACAGACCACAGAACCGAGAGCACGGGCATTATTCACCGAGATAGCATCTTTCCGAGACAGCCTCTACACATGTTCCATATAAAAACTTACAAACGGAATATTTTTTACAACAGATTGTGATTTCTTAGTAGTATTTTTTTACGAATCTTCATTTTTACAGTTGATGAAAAGATTATTGTGCGTTTTGGAATCAGATTTAACAGCTTTGGGACGACTCTCGAAACAGGTGAAGAAAGTGACTGATCTCTGCGTGAGGGACGAGCGTCGAACATACCATACCGATTGAATCCTCTCGTACGAATGCTGCTAAATTTTAGGACAAGAGCTTTCAATGTACTGGGTCCACATTCTTGGAATGACCTTCCGTTTGGTTTGAGCTCAGAAGGCAATATCAAAACCTTTAAGAAAGTCTAAACACATATTCTATCGAAAAGAGGGTAATTTAACAAGGTGTAAAGCGCCCTTGAGCCTGAGTTGTGATTTTAGTCACAAAAAGGGGCTATAGAAAAATGAACTACTTATAAATATTATTATTCAAAGGATGGAGATGCTATAAATCCAAGTAATCACAAATGCTGGCGGAAAAGGGAAGATGAAATTTATGTAATACATAAAAATAAATTGTGGAGATGTTGAGATTCGTAATGTAATTGTAATTCGTAATGTTGAAGTTCGTAAAGAATGCAAGGCTGATGTAAGCGTAATGAAAGAAAGGGGTGTAAAGAGAATATAATACGAGAATGTGAATGGAAGAAGAAGCCGGGGATTCCCAAGGAAGACATGGCACGAACAAGTGAATCAAATACTTGATACGCGTCATGTCAGAAGTGGCCATAACAGAAGAGAATGTATGAAGCGATGTATGCCTACCCCTGCGGGGAAACGGCGTGATGGTTAGTTACTTAGTGGAATAAACTGCCGCAATTCAGAGCTTAACTTAAAACATTCAGACAATCATATCCGCAAATGTAAGAAATGCATACACAAATTGCTTAGCTAGGCTAGCCAGGTCGTACTTACCTAAAGTCACTTATAGAAGAATACGTAATTTTTTTCACGTACAAATGCGTAAAGTTACAGCTATTGAAATAGTTTAAAAAAATCTAAAACTTTCCATTGTCCGCGACACTTCATATTTAAACCTAAATAGAATTCTTAAGCTTTTTAAGGTCATTTTATAAATAAATATTCTCCAATCCTAAAAATGAGCAGTAAAAATATAAATACCAACTCTTCTTTTGGCACAAATCTTCTAATAAACGTGATATCGATAGAAAAGAAGGATAAAATAGTAACTGTAAAAATTGTATGTTCTCCAAGCTTAAATTTTCTAATAAAATTATCTGAAGCGACCTGACAGCTGCAGGTAAGTATGTTTTTTTTCTGTATAAGTTTGTACATAATTAGATAGAGAATATGAAGTAATATTTGTACAAGAATCTTCGACTAAAGAAAGTACACTCGCACGGTCATCCAAGTGTCGAGTGTCGCGTAGGACCCGAACTAGTGCTCTGTCGCAGGACTTGCAATGAGGAAGGAAGAAGCCGGCTTATCTGAACCTGCGTCAGCGCAGAGGTTAGCGTGGGCGAACTTACCACGGCGAATGCGCGGGCGGACCCTGTAGGAACTACGAGCTGCAGAATGTCAACTATACAGGGTGCATCAGGACCATAGTTAATAGAAACAAGGAAGATATGGCATCAGAGCGTGCCGACTGTCATCGAGCTGCGACCAAATTGCACGGACTATCAACGCGGCGGAGCTAATGAAAGTTATGCGTTTAATGTTTAGGTAGAAACAAGAAAGAAAGTATCCTTACGACTGACAATAATGTTTAGATGGTTTAGGCATGTAGAGCGAATGAATGAAGGAAGGAGTATAAGGAAAATATATGACGGGAATGTGAATGGAAGAAGTCGGGGACGTCCGAGGAAAACATGACCATGATCAAGTGAATCAAATACTTGAGTCGGGCCATGTCAGAAGTCGAATGTATGAGACGTTGTATGAACGTGAATGAAGCAAGAAGTGTATGCCAAGATCGAGTTGTTTAGCGGTCCGTCCTCTGTCTACCCCTGCTAGGAACCGGCGTGATGGTTAGTTATTTAACATTATTCGAAACATCACACTTCAATCCAATCACATTTAAGAAGGTAAATTCTAATGTAAATGAAGGTAATTTCAATGGAGCCCCCATACCTGAGCTGGTCACTTAGTTACATTAGTTACCTATATTAATGTAAGTCAGTTGCTTATTGACAACTTACTTGTTCCATAACAATTGTTCTAATTATATCAAATCCCTGTACTGTACCACCCCATCATAAAATACCGTCTAATATAAAAGAAGATGAAAATGTTTAGAAAATTAACAAGGAAGTGACGAAATGCGTAAAGTATAATTTTTAATGTCGTAATTTGTAAAGCTTGATTTTGTAATTCTTAATTGTATACTGCGATTTAAAATGTAAAAATGTTTGTGGGTAGATATTATGTTCATAATACGTGTAAACCAATGTATGTGTTCTATTTTAAGTATTTTTTTTTCTATTTGCCCAAATATTATATCCTGTTTAAAAATAACTAATTTTAAAAACAATCTGTACTATTTAAATCTAACTGATCAAACATGGCCAAGATCGCATTTGATGGGAGAAAGACATAAAATAACAAAAAAATAAATATATTTTAAGTTAAATAAAGAGACATGCTGTTCCTTTCCTAAAATCGAGCAAAAACATAAATAATTAATAAAAATAATACCAGGGGTTAAATAATATCTCCAATAACATGTGTTTTGCAAGATTATGTCCTCTCCGTGCGCAACCGTATATAAATTTCGCTAATAAAGAGTCTTTATCTCAAGTGACCTGCCAGATAAGTATGGTCCTGTATAATATTATCTGCCTGTATATAAAATTAATAACCTGTATATTTTAATGCGCCATCACATTCATTGGTTAAATGCATTGTACATATAGTTTGGTATTACAGATCGATAAACTGGTGTATGTAATTTGTTAGCCATAAGTAGTAATAATAGATTGTCTATAGTGACTATAAAAAAAATATAAAAAACATAATTTCAATTAATAAACGAAAATTGCCTAGGCTAGCCGGTTAGTACTTACCATACCTAAAGTCACTTATAGAATAAGTAAATTTTATCACGCACCGGTGCGCAAATGCGTCCGCAGGTCGAAACACTGTAAATAACTAAATATGTGAAAAAAAATGTATATGTCTATTAAAAACTTCTTCAGCTTTTTAAGGTCATTTTATAAATATTTTCCAGTTCTAAAAGTTAGAAATATTTCAAATAAATACCAACTCTTCTTGTGCCACTATTCTTCTAATAAATGTAATATCAATGTAAAAGGAGGATAATATAGCAACTGTCAAAATCATATCTTCTCTAAGCTTAAATTTTCTAATAAAAATGTGTTCATCTGAAGCCACCTGCCAGGTAAGTATGTTTTTCTGTATCTGTTTGTACATAATTAAATGAGAATATGAAGTAATATTTGTACAGCGTCCTTGAGGTGATTTTTCACAAAAACGGCGCTATACAAATAATCCAAATATTATTATCGTTATTATGGTCCATCTCCCTTGTTTCTTCTAGGTAACAGAACCAAGTCAAGCTGTCAACTTATTATTGCGAAATCCAAGCTAACAAAGCGATGGTTAAGAGAAACGACCGTTAAAAGGTTCAGAGCGTGATCATCTCTCATCCAAGGCGTTAAATAATATTTTGTATAATGTAAGTGCCTATTATTAACTGTGCTGCAGTGATGTGGCGACTGATAGCAGTCACAGTTATTGACAGCTGCTTGTTAAAATGTCACGGGGTGATACTGGCATTATTCTGTTATAACAGATGAAGGTAATGGGTAATGGCCAATGAAATGGAAAGGATTTATCTTTTTATACAGTAACTCCACACAGGAGGGCCTGAGAGAAATAATTTATATCATCTTTGGGGATGCTATGTGGAGAGTCTTTTTGAGGATAGGAGAGAACCATGTTGTAAGAGGGATGAAACACAGAGGCCGGCAGATTATTCCACAGTCGAGCTGCTGAACACAAGAACGAGTTGTACTCCCAACTGTGCACTGGTGCCGAAGGATCAATGACGCTTGTTCCTCAGAGCATTCCCACCTGACGTCTGTGTTCCAAAGATTTCAATCCGTTTGTTAAGAAAGACGAATCGAACCGCCAGTTTCTGCACAGTCAAGGGTTTTTTCAGATATTTTAGGGCTCCCGACCAGAGGTGGCTGCCAAATTCTACAGTGGGGCGCACTTGCGATTTGTACAGGGTCAGCAGTTGTCTACTATTGGAGTATCTGCGGGCTCTGTACAGTACGCCCAGCTTCTGAAAGGTTAACTTTACTCTGGCTTCAATGGAGTCCCCATACCTGAACTGGTCACTTAGTTACATTAATTACCTGTATTAAAGTAAGTCACTTGCTATCAGCGCATTGACAACTTATTTGTTCCATAACGATTGTGCTAATGATATTTACTTATTTACAGGTGATTTTCCAGGTACCATACTTTGAAAATATATAGGTAAAATTACTGAAAATTCATTCTTAATCAATTGAAATTTTAAAGCGTAACTTTTTTCTATAATATTATCACCGCAAGGGCGCTTTACAAAGAAAAAACGCCGTAGTTATGTTACGCATATATATAATACCAGCTGAAGTAGTCGGGGTTGCCCGGGGTTATGCATAGTTTTGAGATTGTAATGTGTTACCCCTATCCCTAATCCCTACCCAGTCATTTTCCTCCTTTTTTAAACGAAAGTGTGCAAAATTTCATCAAGAAGTACAAACATTCTGCATTAAGGGGTGAGAAAGGAGAATGGGGTCGTTTTGACAGTGATCTTCCCCTTGTTTTGTTCATGCTCGGAATAAAACTGTAGATTTGTATAAAAAAAGGGATTTTATTTAAATTTTTATAAAGTTATGAATTTGTGAATTTTTGCATGCCGTTTGGGTGGCGCAATTGATAATAATAATTGGATGATTTGTATAGCGCCGTTTTCGTAAAAAATCACCTCAAGGGCGCTGTACAAACATTACTTACTTGCCTTGTGACGACTATTACTATCTCTAAACAAAGAAATATTCATTCGAAAATTTTATTTCATGCCAAACATTCATTTTTTCAAAACATATCTAAATAATAAAGTTTTTAAGTAGGTACCTAATTCTGTTTTCCATTTTGAAAATATTCTACCCAAACAAACCTTATAATAGGTATGAAAAGTTTCAGATTTTTTAATTCAAAATATCAGCAATCAAAGAAGATTCAACGAGAAAAAGCTTTCTTATCTGTGAAATTTTTTTTCAGGAAGCTAACGATATTAAATATCAGGATGGTTTCTGAATGGCTATTCCAAGAATATTCTAATCTATGACTGTGGGATTTACATAAAAACATATTGCGGTGTAACACAACTCAGTACCTACCTATTTTATCAGAGTTACTTAGATAAAACATCAATGCTTTCATTCATACATCATGGGAGGAGAGATTACTTAGGAATCAATTCATGTTGTAACTTGTTGTAACGAATTGAATACCGTAGAAATATAATAATACGCACTACTGTGCGCGAGTTGGCGAAATTGGGTTTTTTCCATACATTTCAATAGATTTTCTGTGAAATACATTCTTAATAAATTATAGAAATCGAAAATTCAACAAATTAATATAAGGTGACCTACATATGATTTGCTCACGTATGTATATATATTTTTAAATTGTGTTAATATTTAAAAATGTATTGATGTTTAACATTTAAGCCTCGCTGCTCGCGCACTGTCTAAATTGTTTACAAATAAAATATTTATTACAATAGCAATACAGTCTGGAGGCGCTATAGCCCGGGCCGCTAGAGGCGGTAGTGTGGCATGTTGCCAATATTTTGACGTTTATGATATTTGATTACACGCTTAGGTATTAAAATGTCTTAAAAAAACAATTCGTTCAACTCGGGCCGCTAGAGGGCGCTATGCAAGAGCTGGAGGTATTGTCATTTAAGAGTATTTACCTGAATTTATTAAGTTAGTACAATATGAGACATTATTAGATAACAAACTAAAATGATAGATAACATATCGATATCCTGAAAGAACATAAGGCTGATGTAAGCGTAATGGTTTCGCATCTTTAGGAATCTCAATTCTACAGCATTCAGTCTTGTGTCATACGTTCTCATTGCATTGTCGTGCAAATTGGTATTTAACATTTTAAAATTTGATAGTTTATTCCACAAATCTGAAAACAAATCTAAGTATACTAATTATCGAGTACCCAATAAATGCAACACGACACTTCATGTAGTTGCCTCTCCAACTAATTGTACTTACAATTCTTGTTCACGCCGAAATTGCAGTGTTATTATTGTATTTAAGTAAAGGTCACTCACCTAACTAGAGTTTAAACGTATTTTCTAGATTTTTTAAATATTCATAAAAAAATTGTGGTATATTTTAACATTTAACGCCAAATTTGACAAAATTGAAGTTGAAATGTTTGTGCAAAGCGACACTGGTAGAAAAAGGGTTAGAATAAATAGTAACACACTACCAGAAATACTGGGAATATTATGATGTTGTAAAAAGATGACGCGGTATATATTTTTAGTGCAATGATACATTTTGAATTATGATAATTAACATTTTTCGGAAATATGTTCTTAACAGAAATGGTCCTGTAGAAAAATCATTAAGTAGTCTATTCATGTCGGTAATTCCGTGTATATTCCGTCGTGGTTGCTTTGAGTTGACATATGATTTAATAAGTAATAATAATAATTGGATAATTTGTATAGCGCCGTTTTTTTTTGAAAAATCACTCCTGTACAAATATTACTTCACATTATCTATCTAATTATGTACAGTAAAACATACTTACCTGGCAGATCGCTTCAGATAAACACAGTTTTATTAGAAAATTTAAGCTTAGAGAAGATGTGATTTTTACAGTTGCTATTTTATCCTTCTTTTCTATGGATATCACGTTTATTAGAAGATTGGTGGCAAAAGAAGAGTTGTTATTCATTTGAAACATTTATTAATTGATAAACTAAAGTTTTTAAGACAAGATTTTAGTCCTGTCGGCGACATTTATCTTTTCTCGGAAGGTTTTTTCAATTTGGATGAGTGTTTCAGGCTAATAATTATTGTTTATAAAAATAATTGTTACCCTTTGCGCTATGCACAAAAAGCTTGTCTTAAAAACTTTAGTTTATCAATTAATAAATATTTGACAAGTCAAAGCATTTTTCATCAATAAAATGTAGACATAATTTGTCTCGACGCCATCTATTGGGGGATTTAGCCGTTACAAGCCTTTCTCATACTAATAAAGTTGGTTGTTTACAGGTGAAATATAATAAAAACAGTAATTATTGAATGAAACACTAGCATATATTGATTAACTTGGCGGGTTTGCGATAAGCCGACGTAGCTCAACGGTAGAGCATCTGACCGGCAATCAGAAGGGTGCAGGTTCGAGTCCTGTCGGCGACATTTATCTTTTCTCGGAAGGTTTTTTCAATTTGGATGAGTGTTTCAGGCTAATAATTATTGTTTATAAAAATAATTGAAACATTTATATTTTTATTGTTCATTTTAGGGATTTGGAGAATGTTTATATTTAGGTTCGAATACGAAGTTTTAGATAGACATTTACTTTTTTACAGATTTATTTATTTACATTGTCGTGGAATATGGAGTTTTAGTTTTTTTTACCCTTTGAATAGCTGTAACTCTACGCATTTGTGCACTAGTACGTGAAAAAAATGACATTCTTCTATAAGTGACTTTAGGTAAGTACGAACCGGCTAGCCTAGATAACCAATTTGGGTGTGCATTTCTTCCATTTGTGGATATGATTGTTTGAAAAACTCGATAATGACAAGAAAATCTTGAATAAATTCATATTGCAAAGACATAATAATAAATAAAGAATCGACATTAATTAGTTTACACAGTATGGGTATCGAGTACGTATATATGTATGTTTGTTTATTTCATTAATACGCACTATCTTAGCCCTGGAATGGGTCACCGACAGTAAAGTGTAGTTTTTCAATGGTAACAATGTGGTATACTTCAACTTGACATCCGAGATCACCGGAAGAAGCCAAGTGTCAAATTTGTGTTAAAAAAACGAAATTTAATTACTGGGAACAAAAATGGAACATTCGACTTCAATTGCAAAACATTTAAATTTCGAATTCACTGCTACGAGTTCGAACGCTCCGATGCTATTTTGTTATATTCTATGATTTAAGTTCATAACAATGTGTTCATAGTTTAATTTTTTTTTAAACATTTGTGAACTTAATTTTCGAAGGAAGTTGAAGAGTTAGGTGTATTTGATAAGTAAGATTACGTTAGATGGGAAGGCAGATAAGGATATTAAATTAATGATGTGGTGAAAGGGGTAGGGGTAGGGTAGGGGTAGTTATAACAATATTAATTCTTAACAACAATATTATTTCTACCTTAAAATTACACAGTTTCCTAGAATTCACACCCACAAAAATTTTACCCAAAATCATCCATAACCCTGAGCCTAGGTGCACGTCATCTAGTTTACATTTTTTTTTATAAAATTCTTTTAAAACGATAACAGGAAAATTAACATCAAAAGCCTATCATCAGTGGCGTGCATTGCTCTATGACCAAACGTAGACTGTGTGTAGTTTTTGCATTTGAAAATGGCCAATTTATTATCATCTTCAGCTGATCAAATTCATGGAATAAATACATGTTGATAATAAATTAGTCGCCTTTTTAAATTTCCTACGACGGTTCGTTTTTCTTAGGGTAGACACAGCTTTTCAGCTTTTATGGGCCGCACGAAACTGCCTATCATACATTTTATTGACAATAATTAGTCTGATATTTAAATGCAATCGATTTTTCATTAAAATTATTTCAATGAAACAGGACGCAAGGAACTTTAATATATGTATATATATATATTATTTTTTTTAAATAGATAAATAGCGTAAAAGTGCGTTACTTTGTTTCACTTTTCCTCCCATTTTTTTATATGCATTTCATTGTCGTATTTTTAGTTATGAAAAAAAAATTGAAATCCTTGAAATTCAGCGCCCTTGAGGTGATTTTTCACAAAAACGGCGTTATATAAATCGTCCAAGTATCATTATTATTATTAGAAAACTGTGTGGCAAAGGTTATTTCTTTAAAAGATTGATATTCAATTTGTGGCGTCATTATTAATAAATGAATTAAAAATTAACTAACTAACTAACCATCACGCCGTTTCTCCGCAGGGGTAGGCAGAGAGGACGGACCGCCAAACAACTCGATCTTGGCATACACTTCTTGCTTCATTCACATTCATACATCGTCTCATACATTCTCTTCTATTATTCCGACTTCTGACATGGCCCGACTCAAGTATTTGATTCACTTGATCGTGCCATGTCTTCCTCGGGCGTCCCCGGCTTCTTCTTCCATTTACATTCGCGTCATACATTCTTCTTACACTCTTAATTTCTTTCCTTAATTAATTTAAAATTACTTTGTAAAAAAGTGTTCATAATCAATTAAATATAATTAATAATCATTTTTTTAAATAGCTATCTTTTGAATTTATTTTCATATTAATAATAAAAATTATTTATTTTTCAATTTCTAATATAAATTTGTTATTCGAAGTTTTAGAATTTATTTTTTTTTACTTTTTGTTTATTTTTATAATTTGTCTATTCTTACATTATTGTGTTCCATGTTTATCATTAGTTTATACATTAACAACAATAGAAAAATAGAAAGGGAGGATAAAATAGCAAACTGTAAAAATATCATCTCTATTCTTTAATTTTCTAATAAAACTGTGTTCATCTGAAGCGACCTGCCAGGTAAACATGTTTTTCTGTATTCTGTTTATACAGCGCCCTTGAGGTGATTTTTCACAAAAAGGGCTCTAGACAAATCATCCAATTATTATTATTATTACCATTTAGTATTCTGTATGTCCTGATGAGGAATCAAAACATGTTGATATGTATATATTAAAAAGGGTTTTCTGCGAAGTAATTTTTAATTCTATAAACAATAATTATTAATCTAAAACACTCATCCAAATTGAAAAAACCTTCCGAGCAAAGATAAATGTCGCCGGCAGGACTCGAACCCGCACCCTTCTATTGTGAAATAATGAAAAATTACAGGTGAAAATATAAAAAACAGTAATTATTAAGATGGAACACTAGTATATATTGATTAACTTGGCAGTTTTGCGATAAATAGCTAATGATGAAACATCTGACCGGACATTAGAAGGGTGCGGAGTTCCGAGTCCCACTTATGGCGACATTGTCGGAAGGTTTTTCGAATTTTGGATGAGTGTTTCAGGCTAATAATTATTGTTTATAAAAATAATTGTTACCCTTTGCGCTATGCACAAAAATCTTGTCTTAAGTTTTTAAGAACTTTAGTTTATCAATTAATAAATATTTGACAAGTCAAAAGCAATTTTCACCAATAAAATGTAGACATAATTTGTCTCGACGCCATCTATTTGAGAGATTTAGCCGTTACAAGCCTCTCTCATACTAATAAAGTTGGTTGTTTACAGGTGAAAATATAATAAAACAGTAATTATTAAATGGAACACTAGTATATATTGATTAACTTGGCGGGTTTGCGATAAGCCGACGTAGCTCAACGGTAGAGCATCTAACCGGACATTAGAAGGGTGCGGGTTCGAGTCCTGCCGGCGACATTTATCTTTACTCGGAAGGTTTTTTCAATTTGGATGAGTGTTTTAGATTAATAATTATTGTTTATAAAAATAATAATTGTTACCCTTTGCACTATGCAAAAAAATCTTGTCTTAAGTTTTAAAAACTTTAGTTTATCAATTAATAAATTTTTAATTCATTTATTTATTTATTATTTCTGAATGGAGGGCTAGGAAAATCGTTTGTAACCTGGGGCAAAGATGTACTTTGGAGAAGGTTACATTGCCCCAGACATGATAGTCGCAGGTACATTATGAACCAGATCAAAGTGAAAGATTGGCACACAAAAGCTAGTATCCGACACATCTGGCGAGGTTACATCGATTATCGCAAAGATGAATGCCTCCGCAGTTCCCGCCATTGACAAGGTATGTCACTAAAAATACCACTTAATGAAATACGATAAAAAAGGACCCATATTTTAAAACAAAAACTTTTTACAATGGGGCAAAGTTACCTCTTAAGGGGCAAAGTAAGGCACATTTACGGTACCTATAGTAATGTAATGAATAATAAAAATTAAAGATCACTGATCGATGCCAAATTTTAATTGAGGATAGAATGCCACTAAAATATATATAAAAACAATTATTTTAAACATTTTTTGTTTGTTTATTTTATTGTACAAATTTTCCATTACAAACTTATAAAGGCAAATAGTACAAAAGAATAAACATTTATTGGGCATCATAATAACACCAAGTTTATTTAGGAACTTTTTTACAACAAACTATTATTTATGGTACCAAATCATTCGAAGTTAATAACTCATAGACATTATTTACCAATTGAAGCGTGCGCCAAAGACAACTATTGTCGCCTTCTTCCAACTCAGTCACGCTGCATAAGCGTGTCTCTTTCTAACTACCGTGATACGGACGCGATACTATTTTCCATGTTCTTCCAATCTTTCTCCGCGAACCGGAACAAACTATACGCTCTCTTTCGCACTTGTGATATATTTATAAATGTGTCCCTTTCCGTCAGCGATCGACAACTACGAAATATTTATTAAGAATGTGCATATTTATATTTATCATTCGTGTTCCATTGTTTTCACGAAGCTCTTTTGATTAGATAACCTTTCCCTTCCGGTACTGTCAACCGAGTTGACATGATGTCTTATTATTTCAATATTTAATAATAATAATAAAAATATTTGGATGATACGAGAAAAATCACCTAACTGGACAAATATTTTTTTTAAAGTCTCCATTCTACTAGTAATTATGGATAATTTATTACAACAACTTATAATCCTCATCATGGAAGCCCGCCTCAGTCCAGCCTCCAGCATCGACGCATACTGGACAAATATATTGGCCCCTCACAATATAAATATAAATGCTGCAGCACCTTAAAGGATTTATTTTAATCTTATTTAGTTAAATTCTTATTTTTTTTATTTTTTTATTTATTTATTTTTTATTTATATATATATATTTTTTTAAATTTAAATTTTTGTTTTATGTGTGATGTATCACCTTATACTACTGTCTTATAATTATTTTACTTTTTTTTTTTTAAAACTCTTGTACATATTTTGTATATTTTTTATAACTATTGCATGTATATTTTATATGGAATGTGTGGGACTGCAGTAACCTCCCCACATACCGGAATGAACATTTATTATTATTATTATAACATTAAAGTCCGCCTCACATGACCGGGTGGACCAGTAATGACAGAAGTCACCGCGTCAAAAGGCTCGGACGTCGACCGTCCTTTCCCATAGTCAAGTCCATTTTTCGATCCTTTCCCACACGTTTTCTTAAAAACGTTGGGCAAATCGGATGTGTGTGGGGTGGCCGTAACAGACTGCAGCCACCACGTCATCGGTCAATAACATAAAACGACATTTATATATATATAATGTATTACCGACGAATGTGATGGTGCGATCTCTTTAAATGCAGTAATTTCTTGAAATACACTAAACACATAGATCATATTGAAGGTATTATTCATTGATTTTCTGATTTTGTAAATAGTAACATTTTGTACATAATTTATTCTAAAATGTAAATATGTTAGGTGTAAGCCGCTGTCTCCATTTATTATTATTATTATTGGATAAAATTATTACAATACAGGGTTATTGAAAATTCGCACGTTCTCCTCTGGTATACGCGGTCGGGCCGGCCGTTTTCCTTTTTCGTTTTTTTTTCGTTTGCTCAAATTGGTTATACCAACAAAAAATGTTCTTTCCAGTGAGAAGTTTTGAAGTGGAAACGAAAGGTACGGTTAACGCTGCACTACAGTTGCCGATACAATTTTACAGAATCACGAACACAGAAAACCATGTGAGCCAGTTCACTTACAACTGACGCAAAATAGCTGCTTAGCGGCGCGAGTACTCTAGCGGTCGTTTGCGCAACTATGAGCGATCTGGCGGTGGAATTCGAAACTTTCGGACCTCCTCTTTCAATTGCGATGTAAATTATTCATATATAAGGTATTACTCAGGAAACACAGCGGTGCGAAATAGAATGAATAACCCTGCACATTATAAGGATTTGCCAAAGGCAATAGGAAAGTGGGTTCATCCAGACGGCTATTGTCGAATGAGCTAGACAAGTGAGAACAAGTATCAAACAATACTTGAAAATTGATGGAAAAGCCCTAACATATTATTACATTCACAGATGACTTGATAAAATGTACTTTGCTCTTTTGACTGCTTATCTTCATGCTATTTATTTGTTCAGTGAGAACTGTATCTAAGGTTAGCCTAGCGCCAGTGATATATGGACGAAACCACTGGTGACTCCGGTCAGCAGATGGCCATATAAGAAAAAAAATCGTATTCATCTAACTTAAAATCGCAAAACACGAAATATAGACAGAGTGTACAGCACCGCAGCGTGCAAAATTTAACACCATAAGGAAAGGTTAATGCGTCAAAACCGAAATTTCAATTAATACTGGGGGCATTTATTATTTATTGACACATATTGAAAACCACTTCAACATGTGAGCGAAGACTCTGTATCAATAAATAAATAAAACATTTAAAAGGTTTCAAACCACTGGACTATTCTATTACAAACCCCCTTGTTACCAATGTAATGATTCGTTTTGACCGTCGAATGACAAAAAGACACCACCTCACAAAAAGCATCATACTGACCCTAGCAAGTAATGTCAACAACTCCATACAAATGATCGTACCCTTTCGCTAAGTGGTATAAAATGTTCTTTTTAATTTGCTCGCGTTCGGCCGAGCAATAATTTATATACCCATTGGGTATCATTCTGTCAATAGTGATTCCGTCTCCGTCTTTCCTTCGCGACTGCGTACGTGACGGCTTCGAAAGGTATTTACGTCCCGCTCGCACTTGTGTCTCGGGCGCGGCCGCGCGGTGCTCGAATGGAAAAATATGTTTTATTTGAGGTCTATATAAATTAACATATTGAAAGAATGTCCGATGAAAGGACACCAAAAATGATGACCGTGAGCACCAAGTGACCGAAGGACTATTCTAAAAAAATGATAAAACACCTCAACGAATAATATTGGCGGAAATATTTGAAGCATTCTGGAATTTTTCATTGTCTCACAAACTGAGAAAAAATATAAATAACTAATTTACCACGAAGCCATTTCTCCAGATGGGGACGGAGAGAGGATAGACTACCACACAACCCTATTTTGGCACACATTCATTTGTTAATTCGCATTCACTAATCGTCCCACACACACTCTTCTGTTATTCAAAGTCTTTAAATAATCCGAGGTATTTGATCGTGCCATGTTTTCCTCGGGGGACTTCTTCTACCATTCACTGTCGCGTCATACGAGTATATTCTCCTAACACTCCTTTCTTCGTACATTCGCTCCGCACGTTGAAACCATCTAAGCGTACCTTTCTTATTTAATACCTTTAAGCAGGGTTCCCATGAAAGATGAAATCAATTCAGCATTGGGGTATTCTAATTTTATCAGGTATTCTCTAACGCATAGAAAGCCTAGTATTCAGAGATTTTCATCATTACTATAAAATGTTACATAAAACAAAGGTAACATGTAAAGAACACCAGACAATTTCTCACAAAACAAAAAATAAATCTAAAAAGGCGTCTCTCCTATTCGAGCCCGGCGCGTTTGCTTCAGGCAGTCGGTTCCCACGTTACGGCCGCACGCACACACACACAAAACTGAGGACACCACACACAAACACACACATACCGGCCACACGTGCGCATACACGCTACGTTCCAAGCAACTGCAGCGATGTTAGTGTAGATCTTCTCGCTTGTGTAAGTGCGGCCATTGAAGTACGAGATAGCAAGCAGATGATGGTTTCTTTGTTGGTGTGTATGATGGGTACAGGGCGTTTGGATGTGTGTGTGTAATATCATATTATTAGTGTGTGTAATGTGTGTACAGGGCGTTTGGATGTGTGTATGCAATAATATCATCTGCACAGATATTTACCACAGTGACTTTCAGAGTTCAGAAGTTTATTACGGATTTGTTTTACCCATTTCAGGATGTGCTTTTATTATATTAGATTCAGAATGCTATTAAGTGATATAGAAAAAGGCCATTCCACTTTTTTTAGTAACGAGG
The DNA here is from genome assembly GCA_022606495.2 of Halesus radiatus. Lineage (NCBI taxonomy): Eukaryota > Metazoa > Arthropoda > Insecta > Trichoptera > Limnephilidae > Halesus > Halesus radiatus. The sequence continues at coordinate 43,856 of JAHDVE020010695.1, forward strand.
TTTAGGCAAAAGTCTTAAGTTCTGACAAAATTTCGAATTTCAAGATTTTTATTTCTTTCGGATGAAAATCTGAGGGCTACAGACGAGAGGTGGCTGCCACTCAATATTGTGGAGCACCTGTAAGGGAGTGTGAGGTCAGCAATCTGCAGTTGTGCAATTTTTTTTTATGTGAACACCGTACAAGTGTTCCGACTGTTTTGAAAGGCAGTGGGACTATGGCATCCCCAAATGGGTTTTATTGTGCGGGTGAAGAGTGCAGGGAAGAAGATATAAAGAGGAAGGTGTAAAATTACCTGGCTATTCAAATCAGGTCACCAAACACGACGGATAAAGTCATTTCAAGAACGATTCTGAATGACAATCTTTCACCAGGGCGATACTGAGAGCATCCACTACCACGATGGAAAGATTATTGTACATTTAACGTCGATAACTCTCAATGAAACAGAAGATAACACGGAAAATAAAAAGATACGGCCGCGACTGAGACTCGGACTACCGAGACCTTGTTGAATTCCATCACCTCCATCAAAGTCATACTTCCCTTGAGAATTATTAATATTATTTTTTTCAATTATTTTCCATATATTGGCCGCCATTTTTATTATTGCAATATTTGCTAAACATGCGATGGATATTGACAAGATGATTAAAGGATGAATACTATTATTCTAGCTTCTAGCCTGGCATGGATGCAAAAATTGTACCTACTTTACTAGAGACATAAAAATGAAATTAAAAAAAAATTCCAATCTGACGATGCCTGCTGCAAGATGAAACCAGTCCGGTCAAAAATATAAAGGGTTTTTAATCATGATATATTAAAATGGAATTCCACCATGAATTTTCAGATGCAATATAATAAAATAATATTTGCAAAGGTACCGGGTACAAAATATCATTGTATGAAAATAACCTTAAGGAGAAACTAAAAATCATTATGGAAATTCTTGATCACAGATGGCGTTAAATCTTCAAATTTTAGAAAAAACGGTTTTAACAAGTTATGCTTTTAAATATTGAGATGAATTATTGTTTGTTGGCAGGTTGTGGCTTAACTTCTAAAACTATATGGATATATATATATATATATATATATATAAATCAATTTATGTTTGTTTGTTTGTCCTCGATGTTCTCGAAAATTACTCTACCAGTTTCAATGAAAATAGCAAAAGTTTGTTTTTATTAGTGCCGGGAAGGTTTAGAAAGCAGTTTGAATTAAATCCAATGTAAAACTGTTGTTATAACGTTTTAAAATTAGTATGAAAAGCATTGAAACCGCCATGTTTTATTTAGGTTAGCCCATAGATATAAAACACCCTGTTTAGCCACAAATTACATAGTTAAAATAAGAAGGTTTTTTTGGGTAGAATATTTTCAAAATGGAAAACACGAGTAGGTACCTACTTAAGAACTTTATGATTTAGATATATTTTGAAAAAATAAACGTTTGGAATGAAATAAAATATTCAAATGAATGTTTCTTTATTTGGAGATTGTTACTTTCGCTCTCAAATCAATTATGGCACCCTAATGACATGCAAGAATTCACAACATCATAACTTTATATAAACCCGAGCAAGGCCGGGTACACAATAGCTAGTAGTATATAGAAATATAAATATAAATATAATATCTTCAAAAGATTTATTGTTATTTGTGGCGTCATTATTAATAAATTAATAAGAATGACTGTTTACACCACTAACATCGTGTGTCGAAAGCAAAAGCTTTACTAAAAAAAACCTTTTTTACTGTGTATCCTGACGAGGAAAGATTAATTTTTGAAACATGTTAATATTTATATATTAAAAACAGTGGTGTAATAATGTTTTGCTGTAGTTTCTTGGCGGAAAAGAGCTTTAAACCCGTACAAAAAATAAATAAATAAAAAGACATCTCGCCTACTGTATGTACACTGACCAACGAACATTTCATCTTAATATTTAAAACCTTTACGTGCTAAATTAACGCCATCTGTGATCGCCAATTTGCATAATTATATTTAAAATTTCACCTTAAGCAAAGATTTGTGAGATTTTACAGTAGTCGTTCGTACCTACACATGTTCAATGTACACACATTATATTGTGTACGCAGAGAACGTGAACACAATATTATGCTTCGTACACAGAGGTGCACTGCAGTGGTATGGGTGAAACGCACTACTGTGCCGCCTTGACAAAATCCTTCCATTTATATTCATAATATAAAACAACGCTATGCGCTCATCTTGTCATAATATTAAATCGTCATCATTTTTAAAAGTAACTACTACCCATAACACACGTGTATGAAATAATACGGAAAATGTGTTTATTTTATTCGTTATTTTTTAAAGAGAATAACCGAATGACAATAAATTGACAAGCTGAATTGAAAGCGAAGGGAGGGAGGTGGGGTAGAGGAAGGTTGGAAGTACCTGACTATACAAATCTGGGACCTGATTCCGGTTATTTTAAGGATAAGGTATTTTAATTATTTTTCGAAAGACTTTTTGCTTAACTCTCGGATGACAGCTGTCATTCAGCGAATGACATTCTTCAAAAATATCGATGTTAAACATTATTAGTGAGTTATTTGTCGCATAATAATGCTATTAAATTAACCGAATTAACGAAATTACGATGCTTGTAAAGCATCTATGCCAAAAGGCCGAAATGTCAGATAAAAGCGATTTAAATTCTAAAACTTAAAGTGCAAAGTATGTAATAATAAACGACACGTGTTCAATATGTGTGATCCACCTATGATTTTTAATAATACTGTGAAAATTAAACCACAAACTCTTTTAAAAATGTATTGTCATTGACATTTAATCGAAATCGCAGTTAAGCAAAATGTATTTAACCCTAAGGATAAGGACAATGACTTATCTTTAAAAATAATCTGAATCAGATTCCTGGTCACCAAAAACGAATAAAAATATTTCAAGAAATGTCTCCATTCTGAATGTCTTCCTGGGAAGTTCCCGACATCAATCGCAACATAGGCTTGTCCTAGTGAGGTTAAAAATTCTAACGTTGAAAAAGATACAATGTAAAGAAACAATAAATAAATCATTACCACTTTTGGATCATATAGGTATTATTCTTATCGTGGATTAACCACAGTTTTAAAATGGCCTTAAACGCCAAAACAGCTGTCACAATAATAAAAACTAAACATACTTGCAGAACTTAATAATAACGTTATCAAATTTGATTTACAAAAAATATATTCTTAATCCTTACACACTATTCGTCGTTCTTCTGCTCCACATATCTAAAACATCCAAGCGACCCTTTATTAATCTTATTCATTTCCGGATCTCCACATTAGTAACACGCTCAAGCACAGTTTTACCACAAATACGCGTAAGGGATTTAATTTCTACATCATTCGGTCTGTTTTCATCCTTCCACTGCCAGTTCCATGGCTGGCTTCCATACGTCAAGGCTGGTATCAGCACGCCTTTGTGGACAGTTAACCTCGCCTCTTTATTAGATTTTTTTTACTGGCGACTGGCTACTACCGCGTTCTTGCTTCCAATCAGGGTTGGTATTAGCACACTATTGTGGACTGCTAATGCCGTTTTAATTGAAATGCAAAGTGTTTAGACATGTATCAAAGGCGTGCAGTCCTTAAAGGCTGAAAAGCTGTCCCCGCCAGAAGAAACAGAAAATTTTTAAAATGCCATTAATTTTGATAGAAATGTTTTTTTTTTCTCCATGAATTTGATCAGCAATTTGTATGCTCAGTTGGCAATAAAAATCAGCGGAAAATGACAAAAAAAATCATTTCAACTTGAAAAAGTACACACAGCCAGTGTGGCGAGCATAGCTCTATGACCAAAAGTAGGCTGTGTGTAATTTTTCATTGAACACGTATTTAACAAACTAACTTACCATTACGCCGGTTCTCCGCAGGGATAAGCAGAGAGGACGGACCACAAAACAACTCGATCTTGGCATTCTTGGCATACACTTCTTGCTTCATTCACATTCATACATCGTCTCATACATTCTCTTCTATTATTCCGACTTGGACCGACTCAAGTATTTGATTCACTTGATAGTGCCATGTCTTCCTCGGGCGTCCCCTGCTTATTCCTCCATTCAGATTCGCGTCATATATTCTCCTTACACTCCTTTCTTCATTCATTCGCTCTAAATGCCCAAACCATCTAAGCGTCCCTTTCTTATTCCTATTTAAAAATGGCTACTTTAATATCTTCCGCTAATTGTTGCGGCCAGCTGAATAAATGGGCTTACAAGTTCTTTACCAAAATCACGGAAAAATATTTTTTTCTTATGGCAGGCACAGCTTTTCAGCCTTTACCCCCAACCTACATTTAGCCATAGAGCAATGAACGCCACTGGTATGTAATAAGCGTTAGGTCTTTCATAAAATCCAATGTCCCAAAACCGCGGAATGGTCATCTTTTCAAAAAACCGGAATAACTAACACAAAAAACTTTCATTTTCGACCATTTTCGGGTACCCATTCGTAGCCAGCATGAAGAATTGAGGCCACAGTGTATTTAATTATAGTTTCAGCAATTGCCAATATTTCACAGGCCATTTTTCCGACGTTGAAAGGCCAAATTTTCTAACCAAGTGTAATTTAGTATGTCAGTTAATGGCGTCAAAGTTGTTACGTCCTAATGGCAATTATTTGATAATTACAACAGCCTACTGGTGGTATAATTACGAACGGGCGTAATTAAGATGTTCAGAGATCACTTGAAAAATAAAATAAAATAAACACTTTATTAATAGTCATTATAAATTCCACACCAATTTATCTTGGAGATCCGTCAGCCAAAACGTAATTGGGAAATGTTGCATTATCCGTGATGTTATCATATCGAGTAAACAAAACGTAATTGGGAAATGTTGCATTATACGCGATGTTATCATATCGAGTAAACAAAAGGTAATTGAGAAATGTTGCATAATACGTGATGTTATCATATCGAGTAAACAAAACGTAATTGGGAAATGTTGCATTATACGCGATGTTATCATATCGAGTAAACAAAACGTAATTGGGAAATGTTATCGAGTAAACAAAACGTAATTGGGAAATGTTGCATTATACGCGATGTTATCATATCGAGTAAACAAAACGTAATTGAGAAATGTTGCATAATACGTGATGTTATCATATCGAGTAAACAAAACGTAATTGGGAAATGTTGCATTATACGTGATGTTATCATATCGAGTAAACAAAACGTAATTGGGAAATGTTGCATTATATGCGATGTTATCATATCGAGTAAACAAAACGTAATTGGGAAATGTTGCATTATACGCGATGTTATCATATCGAGTAAACAAAACGTAATTGGGAAATGTTGCATTATACGCGATGTTATCATATCGAGTAAACAAAACGTAATTGGGAAATGTTGCATTATACGCGATGTTATCATATCGAGTAAACAAAACGTAATTGGGAAATGTTGCATTATACGTGATGTTATCATATCGAGTAAACAAAACGTAATTGGGAAATGTTGCACTATACGTGATGTTATCATATCGAGTAAACAAAACGTAATTGGGAAATGTTGCATTATACGCGATGTTATCATATCGAGTAAACAAAACGTAATTGGGAAATGTTATCGAGTAAACAAAACGTTATTGGGAAATGTTGCATTATAGGCGATGTTATCATATCGAGTAAACAAAACGTAATTGGGAAATGTTGCATTATACGTGATGTTATCATATCGAGTAAACAAAACGTAATTGGGAAATGTTGCATTATACGTGATGTTATCATATCGAGTAAACAAAACGTGCACGAGCGTTAATTAAAATATTATAAAAAAATTCCAGCACAAAATGCTTTCAAATATTGAAATGAATTGTTTGTTGGCGGGTGTACATGCGAAATATGAAATGGAATAAATTTTTATCGTAGGTTTAAAGCTCGAGTCCTTCAAGAAACTTATAAAAATACTGTATATATATATTGGTGTAAAAATTAAGCTATAATCCTCCGGCAACCGAATATTTTGAAATAGACCAGCAAAACTTTTAACTTTAGACTCGATTTAATCGGAAAGAAAGCTCAGATCATAAAAATCATACCATAAAATGTGACGTAGATTCACCAGTTTCCCGCTTGTACCAAGAGTTTCCGAACACCGTGTATAAACAGCAGAAAATATGTTTTCTGAGGCTGAAAAAACTCTAGACCGATAAATAAACCATGTATCATTAACGTTGTATAGCGTTATCTTATGGAAACGTTGTTTAAATGGTTTTAGATGTGTTTTTTTCACTTTCCTCTTCCCTATCTCCCCCCCTCCCCAATCCCATCAGCCTCACAAGATACCACAATTGGGGATGCCATAGACCGACTAGTTCTTGACAGTTAGGAGCAGTTGGGTGGTATTCACATATAAAAAAAAAATGTTTGGCATATCAATCGTAGTATGATTTATATGAAGGGAGTTTTTTTTCTTCTCTTTTTGTGTATTACAGATTTATTAATTATTTTACAGTACATATCCATGTATTTGTCAAAAAATAATTTTGCTATTTCATTTTAAATATTTCATGAAAAATTGCGGTTGGAAAAAAAATGAAACTATTTTAGCAAATTCGTAAAAAGAATTTACTTTGTGGCTTTCCATAATTATAATTTAAACACGTACAACTTAAATTTAATATATTGATCGACCGGTTTCAGAAGTGCCTTTCCTTCAACGGGACAATACTATTTTATCGGACTGCTTTACGAAAGAAACGACGAAGAATAACGAAAACGTCGTGGTGAAGGCTTCGAAAAGCTACCCGGAAAACATAAACGATCGTGGATTGTGTGTGTGCCCATTCATATACGGAACACGGAGGGAAATTTTAATAATAATGTGAATTGATCTAGCACAGGTGTTGCGGAAAACTTCCGTGTTGCGGTAAAGGCTTTGAAAAGTTACCAGGAAAACATAAACGATCGTAGGTTGTTCGACCATCCCTCGCGGTTCACTGTGAAAATTTCTGAATAACTTGAATAGATCTAGCACAGGTGTTGCGGATATTGTCCGTGTTGCGGTAAAGGCTTTGAAAATTTACCAGGAAAACAGGAAACAGAATGGGTTGACAGCGGATGCGGTTACTTCATACGTCGTGGGTGAGAAAACTGTATATATGAGGGTGAAGGAAAGTGTATATGTGTGATAGAACATGCGGAATTACTTGCATATTTGCTAATAAATTCAACGGAGGTGTTACAAATTAACGTCAACCTCGCGGTGGAGGCTTTTAAAAGTTACCCGGAGTTCATAAGTTGAAAATGGTTGAGGGGCTAACGCGCAAGTTGAATATTGTGCAGTTCCAAAGGGGTTTTACGGATAACGTTCACGTTGCGGCAAAGTCTTGGAAAACTTACCAGGAATACATAATGCGTCATGGGTGTAGTATGAAAATTTACGGAAACCGCCAACAAGAATCGGAATAACCGGTTATTCGGTAAATCCAGGAGGTAATGCGCTACCAACGGTGATTTAAATACCTGATATACGGAGGGGAGGTTTCATAGAGTTATCAGGAGATCATAAAGCGAGCGGGTAGGGCGGTGCCTCGTACTGGAAGTGAGGTTGTACCGAGCCCACTGCTCGCTGCTGAACTCGGTAGCGCGATGCGCACGCGCGGTGCCCGTGAACTTACCTGTATTGTATTATTCCGTTCTACTACCAGTAACCAGTAGATAGTAGGAGAGAATATGTACCTCCTACCCAATTATTATTATTATTATTATTAGTGTCGATAGAGCCGAGTGGGAGAGGCGATTCGTGAATGCTCGGATTCTCACGCCCGCCTCGCAAATGGTACGTAACGTTTCTATCATCGTAAAGGCATTGTTTTGTGATTTTATCGCGACGGAGAGATATTTCCGTGAATACAATCTTGTTAAAATAATATTTCACTAGTTGAATTAACAATAATCTAATTACAAACACGTTCCATAACCAGTGGCGGTTTTTTTCTAACGCGCGTTTCTGCGGTTAATTGAATAAAAAGAATAAAAAAATAAAACAAACATGCACCATAATAATACCACACTTTAAAAAGTGCGCCATTCAAATTCACCCATCCGTATAGATAAAACTGACCGATAGCGAGTCTTGAATGAATTTCATATGTGCGTTATAAATTCAGCGTCTATGGGGCTTTCTGTCCTAAGAAATAGTTCATACATTGTCATTCTCGTAGAGCTCGGTGGGAAACCGTGCCAAGCGTGCAATCCTTCGGAATCTACAAGGTGACCGTGTGCGCAGCTTATACGGAAATTTATATACGAGTATATAGTTTTCATATAAAAAACGAACATTAAAGTTTCTTAAGTAAATTTTCGTATTTAAAAATATTGTTTGTAACCTTCGACAACATATTATGCATTACCCAGGTACATTTTTAATGAATCGTCGAATTATTTCTGTAACATAGAATGATTTTTTTCTCACTTTTTTTAAATTTTCGATTGAACTCTCAATAAAATACGTCACGAACCGTTACTGTCCATAATAATAATAATAATACTTGGACGATTTATATAGCGCCGTTTTTGTGAAAGCGTTCAGCGTTGCCGGGCGCTGTACAAATACTACTTGCTAGGGTTTTTCTTATTATGTACATATACAGAAAACATACTTACCTGGTAGGGCACTCCAGATTAAAATTTAATTAAATTACATGTTTTGGGCTGAGATGGTATGACTTGACTAATGATGATGGCTGCACGCATGCATGGTAGGTACACGGGTAGGCAAAACGAGGGTAACTTTGTTGTAATTTCAGATTAATAGCAACACATTTGTTAATTTGTCTTATAAAGGCTGAAAAATATTGACGCTGTACTGGACGGTTGTGTTGAAACCGGTTGGCGTATTGGCAGAAATAAAGTGAGGAACAGTCTACATAAAATTTGATGGACATGGGAGGTGTAATTATTATTGAATCAAAGTTTTTACGATGTTAATTCCTAAATAATGCTTTAAAAATTCTCAACCAAATCGCGCAATTATTAAAAAACGGTGCCACTACCGGAAAATCTTGTCATTTTCAGCGTTTCTGAAAGGTTTCAGGCGTAGAAATGGGAATTCAACAACCAGGAGAACAGAAAAATCGAGTAGTAAAACCAAGTGAAAATCCACGTCGTCTTTTTCAGAAAAAGCCTACAGCACCGAGTAAGAACTAAGGCGTCAGCTCAAAATGTACCAGGGTGGCAGAAATCCAAGGAGCGAGGGTGAATTTCACAAACAGAATGAAAATATTAAAAAGCATCATGATTTTCAGGAAAAACTTTCCGAACAAAATGAAGTTTTCACTGAAAATGTATCAGGGTAGCAGGAATGCACGGAGGTGATAGCTTCCCATAATATAATCGGTGAAAATTCATCGCGAGCTTTTCCCCAAACGTTCCGATTCGCCCCGAAACTCCAATTCCCTACCAGGAGCACAGAAGATGAGCGAGTGAAACTCTAGAGGGCTTCGAAGCTTTTGCTAGTAGATTCTACATACAGGGGTCGCGATCAGAACTGGTAGGAAAGATTTTTATTATTAAGAATACCAATTTATACTACACGGCTTCGTTCGACTTTCCATTATATTTTTTCCGAAATCTTATTACTTATTGAATGATGAATTACAAAATTTAAAACGAGCAATCATATGGAGACGTCGTGTCTAATAACCAGTAATTTACTGTTATAAATGATTTTTTAATTCATGATGGAAATGATATTGCGTTCTGAAAATGCTTTTTTAAATTTTATTTTTTCATGTGATACCGCACAAGAGTCCCAATTGCTCACAACCATGGAAGGAAATGGGAAGAAGGAAGGTGGGGAAGTACCTGGCTATTCAGATCTGGTCACCAAACATGGCTTAAGCCATTTCAAGCAACTTTTCGATTCTGAATGGTAGTCTTTCATACTGACACCACTCTGGAACGTGCCGCAAATTTAGTATATATTATTTTTAATCTCGTGAATTAACACAATTTTGTGAAATAAAATTTACTTGCGCACGCTGGGATTTGAAGCCAAAGCTTTCGTAGCCAAGGATCGTAACCACTCAACTACGGAGACCTCAAATGCAAATGCTTCCTTGCGATCGCGATAACTTTTTAGACAGAAAAAGCTGTGTAAATTTTAAAAGATGACGGTTACTGCGATAAACAGAGCTTTATAGTTAAGTATAATGTATGATGGTAGATGAAACAAACGGGCTAAACCACAGCCGGGAGTCGTCGAGCTACGATCAAACTGCACGGACCGTAAAAGAGGCTACGCAATGAAAGTCAGGTGTAAAAAATGCGTGGCGCCGCTGTGCGTAATTGCGATTTGCAGTAGGATTTGTGAACGATGTTCGCCACACGGTTTCATACTATTAATGGTTCATGGACGAACTTCCTTGTTTCTATTACCTATGGGTCGAACTGCGGGACAAACTTTTCTATTCCCTAATTAGCATGTAAAATTTGATAGTACCAGGGCAGCATAGAATATGGCGGGTGAGATTTTAGAAAGCACCCATAGAAGCTGACGACTGTACGAGTAAAGGCTCGATCACACGAGGCAATATTGTAGCTGCTACTTTAATAGTAGCGACCATATCGCTTCGTGTGACATGGTACTCGATACGGGTGACTCGACTAGCAGCTTTTAAACGTAGTGCCATCTCGATTAGAACATGTACAATAATGAAGTTGTCTCCTAGATCGGAATTTCATTTTATTAATAAATTTATCATATTAATTAGAGCGTGCATATATACAAGGACAGAACTTTTTTGAAAATACTGAATAGTAAAGAAGATATAAGCTAGTGACGTCACGGTTGATAAAAATGATATCATAAACGTGGCAGTATCCGTCTCTGCCAATCGAATTGTGAATTGTACTGAATTATGACTCGTGACGTCACGAGTATACGTTTTTCCCAAGCACACATTGAAAGCTCATAACATGGTCATTTTTTAAGATATCGAAAAACTAATTTTACTATCGTTATTAACTCTTTGCATATAATACATATAATGATCACAATAAATAAATAGGAGACAACCTCATTGCCGATCACGTGACCTAGTAGCCGCTACACAGCGCTACTATCGCCTATGTTTTTACGAGTCAAGACCGTAGGACATTTCACTCGCTGCTACCTGGCACCAGTTCGATCTTCCAGTAGCTCCGTCTACTGGCGACTACAACAAGTGGCGAGCACTCGAAGCGACAACATAGCAGCAAAACCGACACGTGTTACCGAGCCTTTAAGTAGATGGGTAGGTTAGGTTAGTTTAGGTTGGGTTAGGTTATTTATAATAATAACATCAATAAGATAAAATTTACATAGCGCATTTTTTATTTATTTATTTATCTAAGCAATCTTAATGTCATAAAAGGGTTATGGTACTATGCCTGTCTAACTAGGAGAACCTGTGTTGAGAGCAAGCAAAATTTAAAGTTTACAGTTAACATTTTACAAAGTTTACAGAGGTTGCAAGTTTACAATTTTTAGAATAATGTTTTGTTAAAGAGTTTTAAAGCGTAAATTGAACATTGAATCATACTTACGGGGATGTTTTAAAAAATCATTGAATTATCGGTTGGGTTATGTTAGGTTACCTGACGCATAGGACTGTTGATGAGTGAGGTAAGCAGTATGAACTCGGCCCAGGTTGAAGATAAATCCCGCGGCCTTATTATTTTTCCCGCACAACCCCTTGATACGCGCGCTCGTCATTCCCCAGTGTCACGGTTTCCACAGCGGGCACCAGGAGCGCATCGAGTCGAGGAGGTAAAATATCTACTTATTCGATGAGTGTAGTATACTGCCAGGCATATTGGTACTATGAATGGGTGACATAATCAAATTAAGCTGAAAACGTGAAAAACTTCAAAGATGACTCTAGAAGTAGTAGTTCATCGAGTTGCCGCTAGATATCTCTAGTATAGGCATACTCTCCCTTAGAATTAAAAAAAAGAGTTACCCGCCTGCGGAGCAATCAATAACACCAAATTTGTACGGAATGGTATTTTGCAAGAATTAATAGATTTATTTCTGTGGTCATTGGGTTTTAGTTTGTAATTAAAATAAGGTAATTACCTAATTACTGAAAGCGTTATTTTTTTTTAATTAAAAAAACGTTCAATTTCTTGCGTAAATCGTAATATCAGATATAAAATATTTGATTTTTTTAAAACCGCGACATTATATTCATTAGTCACAGACGCTTGAATCGTCAAATTGTATCTTGTAGCTAAATCGCTAATCTCTGGTTCGGTGATATGATAAAATTTTCTTGAGATCTAGGTAAAAATATGAATAATTATGGAAAAGACCAACATTGGAGTTATGAGGCAATTTTTTGGGGGGAACTCGCCACGAACCGACACTGGAGTATGTTTTTTTTTTTTTTTTTATTGTTGATTTTTCTTAAATGTTTTGTTTTTTAACGGAATCTTATAATGCTGGCTCCATCCAGCGTATTCGGTCCGCGTGCACTAAGTGTGCGAGCACGACCCCCGCTCGTGCTGCGCGCGCATGAATGGCCTCGGGGGCGCACGCCGCCCCGTCCCCTCTGCCTCCATACCTCCCAACGCCCCATAAAGAAACCAGGAGCGAAGGAGATTCCGCGTTGCGCATGCGCTAGACTCGCTCCCGCCAGAAGTGTTCACATAAAGGTGGGAATTGAATTGATATTAGAATCAAATATGTGTGGGACACAGAAATTACATAAATGCCGATTCAGAATATACAAGTTTTATTTAAAAGTGAGTAAAAAATAATTTCATGAAAATACTCTATTATGTTGGTACCATCGCTTTCGAAACATCTGACGTCACGGGTCTCGGCCGCGCTTTTTTTTATTGAATTGAATTTTGCCGATATTGTTACGTTTTTTTTTTTTTTCGAAATTTAAACATAATTTGGGTGACTTTAAGCTCCATAATTTTTGTTAAATATAAAAAAAATACTATTAATAATAGAAATAAGAATATTCACAGGCAAACGAATTATCAATACGGACATTATGATGATGTTAATGTTAAATTATTAAATTATAAAATTATTATAAAATTATTTATTAGGTACAAAATTTTACTACTTATGGTTTACAATGAATATAATATAAAATTATGTACGGCAAAGCTCATCCTTGTTTTGACATTTGACATTTTGACATCAAAACCTATCGGGTTTAGGTTTGGCGAGCTTTGAATAATTGAAACTATGTAAATTATTTCAACTATGAAAAAAAAATAAAAAAATATGCAGGTATTTAAGATAGAACGACATTACTGATTAAAAATAAGATCTTATTCGTAGAACTTATTTATAATTTAATTTAATTTTAAATTTTAAGTAAATAAAAGTTGTTTGTGATAGCTAGTGATAGCGTGTGCTAATTGTGAGAGCAAATAAATTCAAAAAATTTAAGTCGTGCTAATTTCATGACACTTGAGCTAACCGCACGAGAGTCTTTGTTGAGTATAAGAAAACAGATATTATTCTATTGTAAAGATTCAAAATCTCGAAGCATACACAAGAGATAATAGAAACAATGGCGATGGGTCATGAACCATTAATAGTATGAAACAGCGCCCACACAGCGTTTCGCCTACATCGTTCACCAAAAAGCAAAGGGACTCACTCCTGACATAAATGGTATATATACCATAGATTTAGTTGTAATTGTACCGGTCTGAAGATGTCCATGATAGTTTAAAAATTCACGCATCGATGCCCAAATGCGTCCACAGCCCGCAATACTGTAAATAACTAAAAGTGTAAAAATAAATAAAAAATGTTAATATCTATTAAAAGATTCTGACGCTTTTTAATGTGATTTTACAAATATTTTCGAGTCCTAAAAACTATAAATATTTCAATAAATACCAACTCTTCTTGTGCCACCAATCTTCTAATAAATGTAACATCAATAGAAAAGGAGGATAAAATAGCAACTGTAAAACTATCATTTATATACTTAAATTTTCTAATAAAACTGCGTTCATCTGAAGCGACCTGCTAGGTAAGTATGTTTTTATGTATCTCTTTGTACATAATTAGATAAAGAATAATAATAATTGGATGATTTGTATAGCGCCGTTTTTGTGCAAAATCACCCCAAGGAAGGAATAGGAAGTAATACTTGTACAGCGCCCTTGAGGTGATTTTTCACAAAAACGGCGCTACACAAATCATCCAATTATTATAAGGTGAAACAGGTTAAGTCTGAAATAAACAACTGGAAGATAGTTACAAAGGTTTTTGAATGAAAAATTAACATTTATATAAGATGTCGTTATTTGACAACGCCACAAGGCGAAACGGTCACCAAGATCAGTGACCACCGTGGGAGTTGACTTAACGCGGGCAATAATTTATAATCCAGAATTAACAGTTTGTATGATAAATTATTTAAATTGATCTGAAATATTAAGATCAGTCGCTGAGATAACCGGCTCCATCGGATGCTGATAGCTAATGGACCACGGAGACTTCTCTCACGGATTTGCGAGCAGTCGATATTCCCGATAAGCTGGATAGAAATGAAGTGTGGAAAACCTATCATTTTCTGTTGCTGAGAGGAATTAAGAGACTCTGATTTTGTATAGAATAAAATATTAATTAATAAATACAATTTTTTTAAATGGTATATTAGTCTAACAGCCGTTGTTCCCAACATTTATAAGTGTTTTGTTAAGTATTCACTCTGTTTGCCTGTTTCCAAGCATTTTTTATCCTAAATTGTCTATGGAGTGCCCGCCCACTATAAAATAGTGACCGCCCACTTTCATACACGATAAAATAGTAGCCGCCCACTTTTAAGACAATTAGGTGAAATCAATGTAAAAACTTTTAATGTATGAATACATATCATTTGTTTTAAAAACTAATACATAAATCGATATTATATACTTCACAGACGGGTGTCTTAAAAATATGTTGAAAATAATGTGTTAGCTTGACTCTTGATAATGCCGCAAAGCGCATTGTTCGTTTCGTACATTTGACGTTTCTCGATGAGTGAGAAAACAAGACAAAACGTAGCTTATAATGTTTTGATAAAACATGTTTTGACATTCGAAAACGGAAATAGATCTTTGTCATTCAATATTTGAATCGCTTAAAATAGATCGTAAACTAATAATGATTTTTGACATTCCGGTGACGTTTGTTCACCCTGTTGACACTTTTTATAACTAGTCTTCTGCTGAGGGGAACTTAATCCATGAAAATCGATATCCTAAATTGATTGATCCTAAATATATCCGAATTTGTGCATTTGAACAGTTTTGAGGCAAAATTTCTCAGTAGGGTTGGGAAGAACGGCCGTAAGACACTCTAAATCGGCTTAGCAAAAGGCTTACCTGATGACGATTTTATATCGATTTCCAGAGCACGGTTGGACTCGTTAGGCATGTTGATAGCCAAACCGATATTGACAACAAAATAAATGAGAAATCGCCCTACGATAGCAACACTTACGGATATTGTCTAGGGATCGGCATTGCTAAAATGTAAAACGTACATACGAATAAATTGACAACCATCCAAATATTATTATAAGAAAAATCGCTTCAGAAAACAGAAATGTTGTGGGTTATTTAAAAAAAAAGAGCTAGTAACTCTAAAGCTTACGACAAAATATTAAAAATAAGTAAATCATAATAGTAAATCAATTATTTGATTCTCTTGATAGAGCCACGTCTTCCTCAGGAGTCCCCGGCTTCTTCAATTCACATTCGCGTCATATATTCTCCTTATACTCCTCTCTTCGTCCATTCGCTCTTTGTGCCCAAACCATCTAAGCGTCCCTTTCTTAATCTTACTCATTACGCTTACATCAGCCTTGCACTCTTTATGAATCTCAATATTTTTCACACGATCATTCATGATTTTACCACATATTCGCCTCAGAGATCTCATTTCTACAGCATTCAGTCTACTTTCATCCTTCCTCTGCCAGTTCCATGCCTCAATGCCATACATCAGAGTTGGTATTAGCACTCCATTGTGGACCGAAAAAATAATAATTAATTAATTCTATTCAATGTTATTCTAACAGTGCTCCTTTCATATTCTATTCATAAACATATTCTATTTAACAAATTATTATAAGCAATAATTATTATCTGAAAAATCATACAGATTGAATAATCTTCCGAGAAAAAATACATGCTGCCGACGGGACACGAACCCGCGACCTTTCGTTTACCGGACAAGTGCTCTACCACTGAGCTACGGCAGGTTATTCATTACCCGCCAAATTAGTCAACATGTACTAGTTCTTCAGACTACAATCATTGCTCGTCTTATCATTAAGTCGTCTGGCGCTCTGCAGCTGCCGGCGGCGTTTTATTTCGCTCTTACTGTATCTTAAATATATTCGGAAGTTCTTAATTTTTCTGGTGTAAAAATAGCTTATAATAACCGCAATAATTTTTAGGTTACATTTATAAAAATATATAATTTTTATGTTGCCATCTCGGGCTTAAATCAAGTTTATAATAAAAACCCAAATATTTAAAGTTCAAATCTGCTACGGTGTTCTAAAATTAACTAAACTAACGCAGTGGTCGAGGGTCGCTCGCCACATGTGCAATGGGCTAGTGAAGTGAAGTGCGCAAAGTGATTTATTTATTTATTTACGACGTGTTTTCTTTAGGCTATGGTTGTAAAAATATCGTATACGACCGGGGCACATTACTCAAACTTAATAATGATGAAATTGTTGTTTTAGACCCTTTAGTAGCTGCAAAGATATCGTTCTATAACCTTGAACGTGGTAACACAACCCGTAAAATCAGATTTCGCGGTTGCCGAGCAGGGCGCAATAGGAAAAAACACGTGTGTTTTAGAATTGAACAACCCATAGAAAAAATAACGACTTCGTCATTAGAAGAACAGGGAAACGTTTCATCGCAAATCCTATTGAATCTTGGGAGAGAAAATAATAATAATAATAATATAGTAAAAACACGTTTACAACGGCATGCTAACTCCAAGAGCAGACAACTAGGCATAGGATGTTGGAATGTCAGATCTCTCAACAACAAAGTTGATGAGGTAGGGGAGATTTTCAACGAACAGAATCTGCATATCCTGGCCATAACCGAAACCTGGCATGAAAACGGCGAATCTTTTTCAATAAAGAGACTGCGAGCCTTAGGATACGCGGTGCTTGAAGAAGCCCGACCTAAATCAACGATTTCTGGGAATGACAATATCTTTAGCTTAAATCACGGGGGTATCGCGATTTTAGCTCGCCAAGGCTTGCGTTTGACAAAGGTGTCCATAGGTGCGTACCTAACTTTTGAATATCTAGGATGCAGAGTTTCCTCTGCAGGGGCGTCATTCATTTTATGTACACTATACCGGCCGGGTTCAAAACAAATCACCGCGGACTTTTTTATAGAACTGTCCTGTTTTCTTGAGCGGGTTGTAGGACTTTCCGATAATATATTCATAACTGGAGATATCAACATTCATCTAGAGCGCCTGCAGTCACCCAACACTGTTAAATTTGCTGACCTCTTAGAGTGCTTCGGATGCCGTCAATGGGTCAGCGACCCAACTCACGATGCTGGTGGGACTTTGGATATTTTTGTTTCAAAGTCATGCGGCCCGTCCCTGGTAGCAGATAGCGTGGATGTGGGGTTATCAGATCACCGGCTAATTCGCACTGAGATCGATTTTAACCCACCGAAAATCCCTTACGTAACTATCTCATCAAGAGCATGGCGTAGTTTTAACTTTGACGACTTCCTCACAGATCTAAAGGCCTCCCCGCTTTGCACACAAAGCACTTGGGAAACAGAATCCCCTACCAAACTGGCAGATGATTACAACACCGTACTCTCAACCCTTTTAAATAAATATGCTCCAACTTCTACAAAACCTCGGCGAGTTCGAAAATCAGACGACTGGTTTGATGACGAATGTCGAAATCAGAAGAGAGTAATGCGGAAATTGGAGAGGTCCTACAGAGAGTCAGGGGTTACCTCACGAAACGATTGGATACAGGCTCAAAAAGAGTACACAATCTTAATTCGTTCAAAAAGGTCTGAATATTGGACAAATAGGATTCACTCAGAACGTATAAATCCGCGTCGCCTTTGGAACTCGGTTAAGACAGTTGTTGCCGATGTTCGTGCAGAAAATACAACTGACATCGCTCCGGATATCTTTTCCAAGTTTTTTCTCGAAAAAATTGAGTCCATACGCGCGCTAACAATCGCCGCCCCACCGCCATCTTTTACAAAAAATAATGGCGGAACCTTATCTGCCTTCAAATCTACAAACCTCGAAGAAGTGAGGAAGTTAATACTCGCTTCACCGAACAAACAGTGCGCACTCGATCCTATACCAACACGGTTACTAAAGAAGTGTTGCAACGAATTAGCTCCATTCCTAGTTCAACTCTTTAATAAGTCATTTAACATTGGTGATTTTCCAAAATCACTAAAAGCAGCTGTCGTAACTCCATTATTAAAAAAATCTTAGAAAAAATTACTGCTTTACAGATAATAAGTCACTTAAATTCAAATAAATTGTTAACTAAATATCAATCTGCATACAGAAGGTTCCACTCAACGGAAACTGGATTACTACGCGTTTTGTCGGATATAACTCTGGCCATAGAGTCGGGTAAGCTGGCACTTTTTTCAGTCTTAGACATGAGAGCCGCTTTTGATACGATTGACCACGATTTTCTTATCACACGTTTAGAAGAATCCTTTGGTTTAAACGGTCGTGTTAAGAATTGGCTGACATCGTATTTAACCAATCGTTTACAAGCAGTGAAGATAGGGCAAAACCAATCAAAATATGCAACCCTTTCATCTGGAGTACCCCAGGGGTCCGTTCTGGGTCCTCTGCTTTTCATCATTTTCACAAATGATGTAGCTAAAATAATAGAATCGTTCGGTCTTCAATCCCACTGCTATGCTGACGACCAGCAAGTTTATTTCTACTGCTTACCAGAAGAAATAGACAGACTAAAAACTCGCATAGCTGAGTGTCTTGAAGCAATAACTCGCTGGATGACCTCAAATAGATTGAAGCTGAATCCGTCAAAAACTGAGTTTCTCTGGACCGCCACAAGCAGACGTCAGCATATTATTGATAACTCCCCAATAAATATTTCGGGAAGTGACATTACTCCCAAGACGTGTGTTAAATTACTCGGTGTCAATCTGGATGCAGACTTTTCCCTTAAAAGTCAAGTAAACAGAACTGTAAGTACAGGGTTCTTTCAACTAAGGCAAATAAAAGCAGTACGGAGAAACCTGCCAACAGAGGCACCTAAACTGCTTGTCAATTCGTACGTTGTGTCACGTCTAGATTATTGCAACGGAATATATGCGAGTCTCCCCAAATACCAAATTAACAAATTGCAATCAGTATTCAACGCTGCAGCAAGACTTATCATCGGCGTATCTAAATATTCTCACATTTCAGAGCATCTCAAAAATCTCCACTGGCTCAAATGTCCTGAAAGAATCCAGTTCAAAATCTGTCGGATGGTATTTAAGTCACTCAACGGAATGGCTCCGGCTTACTTATCAGAACTGTGTATTCCCGAAAATACCAACTCGCGGCAATCCACCCTTAGGTCAGCAGCGTCATCAGCTATCGGCAGGTTGAAGGAACCAAAGCGCACACCTAATACTAAGTTCGGTGATCGTGCTTTCGGAGTGTCAGGACCTAAAGCCTGGAATGAACTACCGCATGACTTAAGAATTATCAAAGACTCAACAGAATTCAGAAGTAAACTTAAAACACATCTTTTCAGACAATCGTATCCATAAATTCACCTGTAAATTGCTTAGCTAGGCTGGCCGGTTAGTACTTACCTAAAGTCATTAAATAAAATAAAATATAATTAAAAATTCACGCATCGGTGCGCAAATGCGTCCACAGCCCGCAACACTGGAAACATCCAAAGTGTAAAATAAAAAAATAAAAAATAAATAAATAAAAACGTTAATATTTATTAAAAGCTTCTTACGCCGAGTAAAGTAATTTTATAGATATTTTCGAGTCCTAATATTCATTTTATGAATACTTTTCAGTCCTAAAAATTAATACCAATAATCCAATAAATACCAACTCTTCTTGTGCCACCGATCATCTAATAAATGTAACATCAATAGAAAAGGAGAAACAAATAACCATGTAAAACTATCATCTCTATAAATAATTTTTTCTAATAAAGCTGTGTTCATCTGAAGTGACCCGCCAGATAAGTATGTTTTATGTATCTGTTTGTACATAATTAGTTAAGAAATATTTGTACAGCGCCCTTGAGGTGATTTTCCACAAAAACGGCGCTATACAAACCATCCAACTATTATTATTATTATTATTGCTATTTTTTTCACCGGAAACAACCATCTTTATTTTTGTGAAAGGTGCCGTAAGTGCTAACTTTCTCAATTAGATGGCACGAGATTCTATCGAATCTACATTTTATTGCAAGAATATTTTTACTTGTTAGATATTATTATTTTTAATGATTAAATTAATGTTTATGACAAGATTTATATAGCACAAGAGCAACAATTATTATAAGCAATAATTATTATCTGAAAAATCATACAGATTGAATAATCTTCCGAGAAAAAATATACATGCTGCCGAAGGGACTTATTCAATCTGTATGATTTTTCAGATAATAATTATTGCTTATAATAATTTGTTTAATATTTGTGCTATGCATAAAAAAAATCTTGTCTTGTAAACATTAGTTTAATCATTTAAAATAATATTCTATTTATATATACTTAATATATTATATAATACATTCTTACTTGTTCTTGGGTACACAGTTATCTAATAAAATTATAAAATATTATAGAGTATATACAAAGAGAAAACATTCACAATAACAATGCAAAAATAGCAACATTTTAAGACAGGGGTCAGGTTATGTTCAGCAATAACTGAGTTTGTAAAATAAATAAATAAAAAATAAAAACAAACAAATAGGAAACCGAAACCAAACAACTACCGGAGGCTTGTGAAAACAGTTTTTTAAAAGACAAGTATTTTACCGTGGGACAACTTAAAAAGTAAGCATTGGATTAATATTGTATCCAGGACACTGCGTCAAGTGAACCGCTGATCCCGGATGAGGAATGCCAATACAATATGAGACATATTGAATATTTTATACCAGACGTCATACGTCATTCCATCAGAGTTCGGGGGAACGGACGAAACCAGTCTCCTGTCATCTCCGCCAATCCATAATCAACATTATACAGGCTCATAAATCCTAAAGAAAGAAGCAAACCATCAACAGACAACACGAAACTGCCACGGCCAATAAAACGACCACTTTCAGCAAGTGTCTCGAATAAATCACTCACTTCGAAACGACGCAGACAAGAAGTAAGTGCATGGAATTAAAAAAAAAGAATTACAAGATGATTTCGTGTACAACGTCAGTGCACATCGCGTAAAAAAGCTTTTTAAAATAAAGCTGGATCACTGAACAATGCGATTGTGTGATTCAGACCGGGTCTAAGGTCCCGACAACAAGTTTAGTTTCATCCTCACCGTTCCAAATGAAGGACCAGCGTAAAAATGGGTAATTTCCACATATTTGTATGATTTTCGCATGGTTTTATCGGTTTAGTCCTTTTCGTGCGTGATCTCTGGCAATTTGAGTAAAGTGGATGAACGATGACTGCGTGTTTCCACGGCCGCTGTTATTGTGATTCAGCAAAAAACTGGCTCTCAGGCTCGTCCTGACCGATTCAAGGATAGAAAAAAGCAGAAAATCATTCACAAAAAGCGCGAACCAAACATGGTAACATGATAAATATACGAGCGAATGCTTTGACTTTTCCTTTCGAAGGAGTGTTTTGAAGTGGTTTTCGTGGTTCAATGTTTTGATGCTGATAAAGCTGGTACAAGAGATCAGAGAGAGTGGCGGCGCACAATAAAAGCTGGAACAATGTTGGTTTTTCGGTGCATTTAAATAAATGGTTCTCGGATTATTCCGATCACGACTATTCCGATCACGAATATTGAGCACGGATTATTCCAGATAAGGATTATTACGCACAATTTTAATCTATCAGATATTCCACAAATATTCCCCGGTTACGAATAACCTGACAGTATTTGAAAATCTCCTACTACCATCACAGTAAGAGGAAAATGTTGCTTGTGTCGTGATGGAGGACTTAGCCAACCGAGAAATTGAACTCACGACGCCTGGGTGAGACCCAAATTGAGATGCCAACTCAGCCAATGACCGTGGAATGAAGTGGCAATATACAATGCAGGCAGTGTAAGAGAGATAGAACGATGCATTTGCTGTTTTTTGCTTGGTTCTCTCGGGGCTAGAACTAAATGGAACTTTTTTTATTATGAATACCACAGAGTCCCAACTGCTCCCAACCGTCTGGAGCCAGTGATACTATGGAATCCCCAATTGCAGAACGTTGTGAAGCTAACGGTCTGAGAAGCTAAGTCGAGAAGGTCTTCTATTAAAATCTACGTGCAAGGCACTTCTATTGTGTGTATTCTATGCTTCTGGCATTGAAAATCAGGAAAAAAAAATACATATTTTTTATATTTTTTTGTGCAGATTCATCAGTGTTCTGAGTTTATAATCTGTATGAGGAATACTGTATGTGAGGAATATTTTGTTTGGATTAATCTCTGTGGGGAATAATCTGCGTCCGGAATAATCAGTGTTCGGAATAATCTATGTTCGGAATACTTCGTGTTCACGTGTGGAAAAATCTGTGCGCAGTATTCCTGATCGAAATAGTCGTGATCGGAATAATCACCGAACCAAATAAATTACTGGCGTCTCGAGTGGAACGAGCGATTCGATAACGACAGAGTATTGACTTTATCTAAACGGTTAAATTTTTTTTATATTTCTATTTTTTTTACATTATTTGTATAGCGGCCACTCTACGAGCGCG
Source organism: Halesus radiatus (assembly GCA_022606495.2). Taxonomy (NCBI): domain Eukaryota; kingdom Metazoa; phylum Arthropoda; class Insecta; order Trichoptera; family Limnephilidae; genus Halesus; species Halesus radiatus. The sequence continues at coordinate 66,821 of JAHDVE020010695.1, forward strand.
ACAAGGAGATTTCCAAGCAAGCATGAGATCGATGCGTTTCGGTGAACTTTACACTTTTGAGGTATTTTAATTTTTGAATTATGACCAGAAACTACCGTGATGGGTTGGAATTTTTACAATGTAACTTTAACTACGCCCACACTGCACAGACTATAAAAGCGGCCGTGTAATGAAAGTTACGCGTTTCGCGCCGTTGTGCGTGGATGCGATTTGCTTTAGTATGGGTGAATATAATTTTCAAACTCATAATGGTACATATCCCAAATATCACTGCCATTTAAAAAAAAATTAAGTGATACCACACAAGAGAAGAGTTCAAGCTGCTCCCAACCGTCTGGAGCCAGTGAGACTATGGCATCTCTAATTGGGGTATGTTATGAGGCTGAAAGTATTGAGTAGGTGAAGGAGATGGGAAGAGGAAAGTGGGGAAGTACCTGGCTATACAGATATGGTCACCAAACACGACTAAAGCCATTTCAAGCAACGTTTCGATTCTGAAAGGTGGTCTTTCACCAGGGAGATACTGACAACATCTACCACTCAAGTGCTGCAAATATACTACATATTAATGATATAATAACACACATATAAAACTTACTTCCACTATTATTTTATTTCACCGTGACCGGTTTCAGCTTGTTAAAGCCATCTTCAGACTGGTAAAAGTTAATCTTAAACTACGGTTTATATACACAACATGTGGGGGAGGAGGGGTGGGGAGATAACACCTTGTATTATCTCCCCACCAGTCTGAAGATGGCTTTAACAAGCTGAAACCGGTCACGGTGAAATAAAATAAAAGTTGAAATATTCATAAAAAATACTACATATTATTTTTTATGAATAAATTGTGAAATAATACAATTTAATCAAATAAAATTTACTCGCGCACGCCGGGATTTGAACACGCGACCTGCGGATTCGTAGTAGAGAACCTTACCCCTCGACTATGGAGGCTTTAAAGAATCATCAAGTTTGCTCAAATTGGTGAAAACGACAAATGCTCTTTTTACTAGTTGGAGACGAAAGGTACGCCGCACTACGTTGCCGACTCAGTTTTACAGAACTCACGAACACAGAAAACCTTGTGCAGCATAGTAGCCATTTTATAAGTATCGTAACCACAAAATTTAAATATTGAAATCTATATAAAATAATTTTACTGTATTTAATAACTCTTTTAATGCGGTCATCACAATAAAAAAAATTGAGAATAGCTTTTACTTCGACTTTTCGGAATTTATATTATGTCGGGGAATATTCCCGGGTGCACATCACTTATATGGAGGTACTTATAGCGGTCGCTTTTGAGCGAAAAAAAAACGCATTACCCTCCTATAAATATAATATTCCGTCTAAGTTCTCTCAGACCGACTATTACGAGCATTAGTCCGGTGGACCCCAATTAGGAGTCCATTAGACAGACGTAAGAGCATTTGGGGTCAAAGTTTTCGTGTATTTTTTTTTGCTCGAGGCGGCCACGAAAAAAGTCGAACAGCCCCGCTGTGCGGTTGTGGCTATGTTTTTTTTTTTAATAAACTTAATAGATAAATAAATCATCAAAATAAAGCTCCTCATATTATTCTGAATGAACAGAAACATCTTTACAGAAATACAAAATTTTGTTGATAACGCTCCGAATGAACTAGCGGAAAAAATCGCGCAATATAATGATCTAGTCCATAGGTTCCCAAAGGGGACGGTAACACCCCCCAAGGGGCTATGGAGAGATCCAAGTGAGCGGTGGTGGCCTCAAGGACAATTGGGGGGTGGTAACGGGCTACAGGGGGGCGGTGAAGAACTGAAATGGGGGGCGAGGGCAACGAATATATTTTTAATAAGTTTTCTTTATGAATTCAACTTTGTCGTAGGTACATCGCTGAAAGAATCATACAAATCATCAAAATGAATCCGACAATCATTCTATTGATGGATTAATAGTTTTTTTCATTAGTCATTTTCTTTTCAGTGTTACAACACGCAATCAGGTTTCTCGGGACCCGTTGTCAGGTGTACAATAATGTAATACATAATATAATATGTGAAATCTGTATATATAAAAAAATAATGTTTGTCTGTACTCAATTTTCTCGAAAATTACTTGACCGGTTTCGCTGAAAATAGTAAAATTTGTTCTTATTAGTTCCGGGAAGGTTTAGAGAGTAGTTTGAATGAAATCCAATATGTAAAACTGTTGCTATATCGTTTTAAAATTAGTATGAAAAACATTGAAGCCGCCATGTCGTATTGAGGTTAGCCACAGATTACACATTCAAAATAAGATTTGTTTGGGTAGAATATTTTCAAAATGAAAAACACAAGTACCTACTTATGAACTTTATTATTTAGATATATTTAAAAAATATATATTTGGAATGAAATAAAATATTCAAATGTTTTTTTCTTTGTTTAAAGATAGTAACAGTCGTCACGAGGCATTAATTTCGCTGTCAAATCAATTATGGCATCCAAACGACAAGCAAGAATTCATAACATCATAACTTCATTCCAAAAAAAAAAACCCCGAGCAAGGCCGGGTACACATCAGCTAGTATGGATATAAATATTAATCAAGAGCAAAAAGCTATCATAATGGTAAGTAAACAGGGGTGATGAAATATGGTGTTGGGGTATATATGTAGAATATGGAAAGGGTAACATACTATTTATTTTATACAGAAGGAATTTTTTACTAATTTTTTTAATCTCTGATTGAATTTCCAATTAGATAGGCCATGCATCGCCACCGTATATGACTCTTCTATGGAAAGTTAAAAAAAATATATGTTAGTCACCTAAACACTGCCGACAAATACAATTTAAGCAGTATTTAAATTGTTTTTAATGATTCACGTATGCTGTATCACATTTTTTAAAAGTCCGATGAGTCATCTATTTTTAACATCGTACGAAAGTTAATGTTTTATGATCTATTGTTCTATTCGGTTAGGATTTTCACGGGACCACTGGAGAATGATGGACGAGAACAATATTACCCGAGTTGTATTAATCCCACACTCATGGCTATATAGCAGTGGCATGCAAAAGTAATGATAAAATATTTGGATGTATAGAACATCGATTAATAATAATAATATTTGGATGATTTGTATAGCGCCGTATTTGTGAAAAATCACCTCAAAGGCGCTGTACAAATACTACTTGCTAGGGTTTATCTTATTATGTACATATACAGAAAACATACTTACCTGGTAGGACACTCCAGATTAAAACTTAATTAAATTACAATGTTTTGAGCTGAGATGATATGACTTTGCAGGCATAGGACACCGATTAGAAAACACTGCACATTGCATGACATTTAAGTTACTGCTAAAATATTATATACATTAGGTTATTGGCCAAGGAAGAGTAGGTACTTATTTGAAACATGATTTTATTTGAGATTTTTGATAATAATTACTTACATTTACAAATATTTAAATTATTTGCTTATTAGGTAACTGAACCATTCATGGATATAATGGCCGAAGAGATGAGTTTTGCTCTGAATTCAATTATTACTAATTATAGCTAACAACTTGAATTCACCGGCTTATCGATCTGCAATACCAAATTATGTTTACAATGCATTTGACCAATAAACGATATAATAATAATAATAATATCTTTATTGTAATTAAACTTAAGTATAACTAAAAGACATGTATAATATAATAATGTAAGTGTACAGTGGTTTATAAAGTAAAATAGAAAATAATATAATAACAGTTATAGTTGAAGTTTCACATAACCCGCCTCACTAGGCTAGCCTGTGTTGAGGCAGTGATTTTGCACATTATTTTATAGTTTTAAAATACCTATGAATATATACTTATATTAAGATATGCTTCGTAAATAGTTGGATCAATAATTCGGAATTTGGGTGAGTGCACCGGTAAATGCCCTATCATTATTTTAATCCAATTTTTTACACTGGCGCGTTAAAATATACAGGTAATTAATTTTATGTACAGGCACATAATATTATACAGGATCGTAGTTACCTGACAAGTCACTTAAGATAAACACTGTTTATTAGCAAAATGTATATACGGTTCTGCACGCAGAGGACATAATATTGCAAAACACACGTTATTGGAGATATTATTTGATCCTGGTATTTATTTTATTTGGTTTGACCCTTTTTATAGATGTTTTGTAATTTGCTTACCGCTGTCAAAATCACGCGAAACAAACGTGGACAGCAGTGAACTAAAAGCTAGTGCCAAAATGGGTGTCACGTGACCTTTGCTTCCAGCCGTCGAAATAGTACTTAGGGGAAGTCTATTAATTCGGATGTCAGTGGTTATGAGGCTGAAGGGTATGGGAAGGGGAAAGAGATGACGAGCACAGAAAGGTGGGGAATGTAATATACAGGCAGATATAGGGACCATAATTAACCAAAGGTAGGCTGTAGCTTTGAGGTGCTGTTTAACACCAATACATAGCTATGAAAAATTTGGAACGTCTTAGAATTACAAATACCAGGGGTGTTAGTTGAAGTTTGCCGGTTTTACTCATAGATGTCGCTAGAGATATATACATTTCTATGATTTGGCATCGATGTCATATTTTTCTATGGACAATAACCTTCAAAAATACACAAGTTACATTCTGCCAAAATAATAGTGTCATAGTTGGTTGCCTCAGTGAATATGTCGAGTTTCGTTCCAAGTAAATCGCATTTGCGGCATTCGTTGCTTTTCTTATTTCATCAAAAGAAAAAAAGCAGTTGAAGCTCATCGGTTGCTGGTAGAAACTTATTGTGAACATGCTCCAGTGATTAGAACATGTGATACATGGTTTCGTCAATTTAAAAGTGGAGATTTCGATTTAACAGACAATGAACATCCTGGTGCAACGAAAAAGTTTGAAGACGAGGAATTGCAGGCGTTATTGGATGAAGACCCAACCCAATCGCAACAACAATTAGCCCAAACACTTAATGTGACCCGAGGAGCAATTTGCCAACGTTTAAAAGGCATGGGAAAGATCCAAAAGTATGGAAAATGGGTACCACACCAAATGAACGAGAGACAAATCGAAAAAACCGCCAAACCGCCTCATACAGCTAAAGTAGTGAAGAACACTATCAAAACATTGAATTGGGAAATATTATCGCACCCGCCGTACTCTCCAGACCTTGCCCCGTCCGACTATCACCTTTTCGCATCGATGGGACACTCACTCGCAGAGCAGCGCTTCGCCAATTTTGAAAAAGTCGAAAAATGGGTCGTCGAATGGTTGCCTCGAAAGAGAAATTTATTTTTTGAAATGGTATCCATGATTTGTCTCAAAGATGGGCAAAATGTATAGAATCCGATGGTCAATACTTTGAGATTCCCTTGAGAATTAAGCGTTTTTTTATTGAAAAAACCGACAACTAGAACCCCTGGTAAATGATTCCGCTGAGAGTTATTTCAGCTGTTTCTGGTTGAAAATGCAAAGAAATTTCGAAAAAGATTTTTTTTAAATTGGTATTTTTTTGTTTGTTTTCGTTTTTTTTAAGGTAGGCAAAGCGTTTCAGCCTTTATGGACTGCACGCCACTGCTATATAGGCACACATCAACACACCCAGGCTTCTATGGGCCAAATTCAGCTCCTCCTTTTGTTGCATCCATTCCATTTAAAAAGCAAAAAAGAGAATCCTCCTTGGAACTTCCCCCGGTTCTAAAACTCAGTGTTATTGGATTTTTATACTATTGTGTAGTTATATATTTGTTTTATTTTATCAAAGACTATTTAATAATAATAAATTGATGATTTGTATAGAGCCTTTAAAGTGCATTTTTATTTATATTGCCTTTTACATATCTATATATATGTATATATATAAAAATCAATGAAAGTTTGTTTGTTTCTTTGTCCTCGATGTTCTCAAAAATCACTGGACCAGTTTCGCTGAAAATAGCACAGTTTGTTTTTGTTAGTGCCGGGAAGATTTAGAGAGTAGTTTGAATGAAATCCAACATGTAAAACTGTTGCTATAACGTTTTAAAATTAGTATGAAAAACATTGAACCCGTCATGTTTTATATAGGTTAGCACTTAGATATAGCACTCTAGTTAGCCACAGATTGCATATTCAAAAGCAGAAGGTTTTTTTGGGTAGAATATTTTCAAAATGGAAAACACGAGTAGGTACCTACTTAAGAACTTTATGATTTAGATATATTTTAAAAAAATAAACGTTCGGAATGAAATAAAATATTCAAATGCATGTTTCTTTATTTGGAGATAGTTACTTTCGCTGTCAAATCAATTATGGCACCCTAATGACAAGCAAGAATTCACAACATCATAACTTTATATAAACTCGAGCAAGGCCGGGTATACGTTATCTAGTTTTGTTATAAAAAATGAAATAATAATAGTGATACAGGACCAAAACACATCACAATAGGAATATATATTAAATAGATAGCCTTCCCGAAATACAAACGTTTCGATACTGAATGGTTATTTTTAACCAGAGCGATACTGACAGTATCTACCACTCTGGAACGTGCCGCAAATATACTATATATTATTTTTTAAAGAAATAAATTTTAAATGAGACAATTTAATGAAATAAAATTTATTTGCGCACGCCGTGATTTGAACCCGCTACCTCCGGATTCCTAGCTAAGGATCGTAACCAAATAGTTTTTTTTTTCTAAATACCCAAATGCAATTGTTGCTGTGGTGGTTGGGACTGTTATGTCACATTCACACGAGAGACCTAACCTATCGAAGAGAAATGCAAAGTATACAACCCGCGCCGCACGTTTTAAGAACAACTCTTAGCAATCAGGAGACAATCTTAAAATATAGGCACTCCCAAGACAATAGCGCATCCAGCGTTTTGTCTCCGCGTTTTTTTATATCTATACCCTCCTCCCACAGTCATATACCTTCCTCTCCTTCCTTTTATCCTGTGGCTGTATTCAATACAAGACGATTTTTTATTACCTACACGTATTCCTTAAACAATGGCCGGGAACTGGGGACTAAAAGAGAAGGCTCATCTTTCAGCATGCGGGTTAGGTTAAGGCTTAACGAATTTGGGTATTACGGCCATTCTTCCCAACCCTACTTATTGAGCCCAAATTTTGTCACAACACTGTTCAAATGCACAAATACGACCTTCCCAGCGAAATTCTCGATCAAACTGACGATCAATTTGGGATATCGATTTTTGTAGATTAAGTTCCCCTCAACAGATGACTAGTTATAAAAAGTGTCAACAGGGTGAGCAAATGTCAGTGAAAACTCAAACGTTATTATTCGTTCGCCATCTGTTTGCCGCGATTCAAATATTGAATGAAATGATTGTCAAAACACGTTATTTGTATGTTTGAAATAAAACTAAGGAGAAGCTAACATATTTTATTTATTATACGTTTTGTCTTGGTTTCAAGAAAGAGAAACGTCAAATATGCGTCTATGAAAGTGGGCGGACAATATTTTATTTTCTATGAAAGTCGACGGGCACTATTTTATAGACTACGAAAGTGGGCGGGCGCCGCCATAGACAATTTAGGATAAAAATGCTTGGACATAGGCAAAAAAAAGCAAATGTTCAACAAAACACTTGGCTGATCGGCACCTTAGATTGATCAATCGAAAAGTTGGGAAGAATGGCGGTTAGTACTTGGCAGTGATTATAGAAATGAACGTCTAACAAAAGCGGTATTTTTGCCATGGGTTCAAAGTAAATTTAAAAGTATGGAAACAATGAACACCAAACATAGATAAAGAATGTGATGGAAATGTATGGCAAACCCAAACAATTCACAAGGCTTCAAAAACCAGGATTTTCATCTTATCAATATTTGCAAGTGGTACGGCACTGAGCGAGATAAGTGCGGGATTTCCTTCGCCGTGCCACGATGCGCAGTCGTCAGTATTAGCTGGCGATTTGCCGACAGAAATGGAGGTATCATGCGTTTTATGCGTGGCCGATGTTTTATCTTCGTATTCAGCACTTATACACAATATTTTACTTACACGATGTAAATATATACTATTAATATAAAGTAATAAATGTAAAATACTGTATAATTTTTTTTCCAACTAACTAACCATCAGGCCGTTTTTCCATGGGGCTCGCAGAGAGAACGGACCGCCAAACAATATTTATCCAACTAAAAATCACAAAACTATTAATTTGTACACTGGGTGTACAGCACGGGAGCTAGGGAATTTTCTAGCACCGTAACGGAAGGGTTAAAAACGATTTATTCTAAATTTACCGGACACCCAAATTAATAAAAATAATTTAAATATTACAATTAGACCGTCGGCAATTTGAAGTGGCGTCTCACTTCGCCATTTCGAGACAAATTATTGACATTGCAGATTAAGCAGTTATCGAGTTTAAGTCATCTTACGTCATCAAAGATGCAAATTCATTAAAAATGCAAAATTTGCGCATTTATTGCGTGAAAAGAGGCGACCATTTCTAAAATGAAATGGTTCCCACAGAAAAAAATGGTGACGGTTTTTAATGCGCGCGGTTCTAATATGGGTTTTGTGTCGAATTTACATAATCACATTTCCAGCGTGACAAAAAGACCATCGATACTTAATCAGGTTTGAAACTGGTGTTAAAAAAAATCTTATTATTGGAATAACTTATTGAAAGCTATAAACCTAATTATTGTAATATTTAATTACTAGCTGATGTGTGTACCGGGATTTTTTTTTTTTTGGAATATAGTTATAATATGAACAGAGATGAATATGCACCTAAGGAGTACTGTAGGAGTAATATTAAGAATAAGCAAGAATGTATGTAATATGTTAAGAATGTATAAATAGAATATAAAGGTAGCACTGTAAGAATAGCACTGAATGGAGTTATTTAATCATTTTGTTCAGTTTTTTTATAGCAAAGCGCACTTGAAGTGAAATAACACAAAACTGCGCTATATAAATGCTTTGTTATTATTATTATAAGTTGTTGCTTGTCGTTTGAGAGCCATAATTGATTTGATAGCGAAAGTAATGCATCGTGACGACTATTGATGTCTCTAAATAAAGAAACATTCATTTGAAAATTTTATTTCATTCAAAACATTTATTGTGTGGTTTCCGTTTTGAAAATATTCTACCCAAACAAACCTTCTTCACTTGAATGTGTAATCTGTGGCTAACCAGAGTGGTATATCTATTGGCTAACCTCAATACAACATGACGGGTTCAATGATTTTCATACTAATTTTAAAACGTTATAGCAACAATTTTACATATTGGATTTCATTCAAACTATTCCATAAACCTTCGCGGCACTAATAACAACAAACTGTGCTATTTTCAGCGAAACCGGTTGAGTAATTTTCGAGAAAATCGAGGACAAACAAATAAACTTTAAATACAGATATTGAAGGTAATATTAACAAATCTCAAATGAAACAGAAAAAGACACAGAAAATTAAAGGGGTATCGGTTGCATATAAGAATAGAACCCAGGAACTCTGTTTTACCGGGACAACACTTTAACCACTGAGCTAATCAGACCTAAATATTGTACTAAATTATCTATAAGAAATAAGAAAAATTATAATAATTACGTCCGGGGTTCGATTCCCAGATGCGTCCAACCGCTTATTATTTTCTATGCTTTTTCTGTTTCATGTTTCATTTGTTATTATATTCAATAATTAAATAAATTCGAAATTAAAAGCAATTAAAATCAGATATATATATTAACCACCATGGGTTCTAGGCCCCAGCATTAAAGTCAACAACGGAAAGATTATAGCCGATAGTCAACTTTTTTCCCAGCTGCTCCCGATCGTCTGGAGCCAGTGAGACTATATGGCATCCCCAATTGAGGTATGCTGTGAGGCTGAAGGTAGTGGATAGGGGAAGGAGATGGCGAAGAGTTCCTGGCTATTCAGATCTGGTCACCAAAAATGTCTAAAGTCATTTCAAGCAACGTTTTGATTCTGAACGGTGTTCTTTCACCAGAGCTATACGGAAAGTATCTACCACTCAAAGTATTTTTATACCATATATGACCGTATACCCTTTTACTTCCAAGAACTTTCTCTCCTTAAAAATACCCTCCGAACAGCATCCTCAAATATGACATAGGCCCTGAGGGAAGTAATTTTCCTAAGGGTTGCCTTTTTTAAATGAATTTTAAAAAGGCGAACATTCGAAGTGGATATCAAATTGTACAAGCCTCTTTTTATCAAAGCCGACAGATTTAGAAATATTCGGTCAGGTCTTTCGAAATATGAATGTACTATATCTTGTTTATATCTTGTATGCGCCATATTGTTGCATTTCTAGTATCATGTACTTTAAGTCTTTCACAAACATTATGTATATTACATTCTTGATGTACTTTTATTTCTATTAATTTCATTTATTCACACTGTCGCCAGATGGCGGTGCCCCGCAACTCAAACACGAGAAACCTTTCTCTATTGAGTTGGGCATTTTTGTAAAATAAATTAATACTTTTTTTGTAATTAGCTATTAAATCTGTATTATTAAATATTCTATATGTATTAATTGATAAACTAAAGTTCTTAAAAACTTAAGACAAGATTTTTGTGCATAGCGCAAAGGGTAACAATTATTTTTATAAACAATAATTATTAGCCTGAAACACTCATCAAATTGAAAAAAACCTTTCCGAGCAAAGATAAATGTCGCCGACAGGACTCGAACCTGCACCCTTCTGATTGCCGGTCAGATGCTCTACCTTTGAGCTACGTCGGCTTATCGCAAACCCGCAAAGTTAATCAATATATACTAGTGTTTCATTCAATAATTACTGTTTTTATTATATTTTCACCTGTAAACAACCAACTATATTAGTAGATCAATAATTTTTTTCGAGTCCTGTCGGCGACATTTATCTTTGCTGGGAAAGGTTTTTTTCAATTTGGATGAGTGTTTCAGGCTAATAATTATTGTTTATAAAAATAATTGTTATTCTATATGTATTTATATTAAATAAATTAAACACGAGGAATCGAGATTCGATAGTTATTCAGAATAATATCTCAGGTAATGACTAACGACTAATAATGTCGCCAAGTGTCCTAATTAATTATTAAATTTCCAAAAAAAAAATAATTACATATTTCCGATTAAATCACCTGATAAGTAAACACAGCCTAACAGCGCATATATAAAAACACCCTATGTAAATGCATCGTAATATAAGATGTTGGCTCAACTACTTAAGCCTGAACACATCACGGGTCTACTTATAAAACCAACATTGGCATATCAAGTTCCAACAAGTTATTAAAAAGACATCAAAGCATAGCCCGAAATAAAACATCAAAAATATTGAATAATTCATGCTCCCCTCGTATAAAATGTCGCTTTAACGATAACATTTTCAAACTGAGGTGATAGTGTAATTTTACCCGACAAACCATGTAAAAATACACCATCATGAGATTACATAAAATCCGTGCTCTTCTCAAGTAGAAGCAAGTATTTTTGTACACAGTATTTCTAGAATAGAAGAAAATTCGATTACGTGGTTTGCACTACCGCGTTCGACAAGTTTAAAAAAACGTATGGAGGAGACATCGACGCATGGTAATTTGAAAACCCAACAATCACACGATTATAAAAGGAAGAAGTCGGGTTTTAGGTTTTTCGTTGCGCTACGGAATATGATAAGTTTTACAGGGTGTTTGGAAAATGAAGAACAAAATAGTTCTTTACAAAAAAATATATCCAAGATACGAATTGTAGACATGGATAATTGGATCCAATATAGTTAAAAACTTATTTATTTATTTTAATTATAAAACATGGATATTACAATGATTTTTACAACAACAACAAAGAGAACAGTCTGTAAATAAAGCAAGAATATGTAGTTGTCTGCAGGTTCTACATTATTGTTTTTCTTTAATAAACATAATGTTATCTAAAAACTCGTAGAATTGCATTAGTTTCGAAGCCATTGGGGTGCGGCAACTTCCCTTACCATATTTTCCACTATCTCTTCACTAGACTGAGTGCTGTGGGAATGAGATCTCTGAGGCAAATATGTGTGGTAAAACCATGTATAATCGTGTGAAAAATGTCGAGATTCGTAAAGAATGCGAATGCGAATGGAAGAAGAAGCCAGGACTTCCGAGGAAGACATGGCACGACCAAGTGAATCAAATACTTGAGTCAAGCCATGTCAGAAATCGGAATAACAGAATAGAATGTATTAAACGTTGTACGAAAGTGAATGAAGCAAGAAGTGTACGCTAAGATCGAGTTGTTTGGCGGTCCGTCCTCGCGGCTACTCCTGCGGGGAAACGGCGTTATGGTTAGTTAGTTAGTCTTCCTGGATTATCAGTTGGGTAAATCTGTAAGACAAATTCAAATAAAAACACTTGCTTGTAATGTCATTCATGGGCGAGACGACTTTAATTTTAAAGTTTCTTCAAACAATTGGTAACTTTGTGGCGTCTATACATATGAATACATATATTGTATGTATATTAATATATTCCTCAGGATGACAGCATTGCTGTCGAAACATGTAGGGATATTTATTTATTGTTATAAAAGTGGTGTAAACAATGTACATTTTTAATTAATTGACTTTAATTTTTTTATGCTTTTGTTTGTGTATTATAGGGCCCGTAGTGAAAAAACATAAGGCTTAGAGATTTTTACTTCAAATTTCTCACATCTATACGAGGAGATTCTGATAGAAAAAAGCCTAGAATAGCTATACGATTCATTCTTCTTTCCTCATGATTTTTTTAGTAAACAACAGCCTTTATTATCTTACTATAGAGAGATTCATTCGTGTGATGGAGTAGGGGTAAAACACAAAGACTTCAAAACTGTACACCAAACTATTTATATAACACCGGGTAACGCCGGATACTTCAGCTAGTATAGATAATACATGCTATTTTAATGGAATAAATTTTATATAAATTTTAATAAGACAATTTAATCAAACAAAATTTTTGAACCCACGACCTCCTGAATTGTAGCCGAGTATAGTAACCACTCAACCACGTAAGCCGGAGGATATGGGGATAAAGGAAAGTTTGGAAGTTCCCAGGCTATTCAGATATTTTCACCAAACACCAATAAAGCCATTTCAAGCAAAGTTTCGATTCTGAATGGTGGTCTTTCACCAGGTCGATATTTAAAAAAATGCTTAAAAATGCCATCTCGTTAATTTATAAAACAAACTATGTACTTAAGTATTATTTGAAGTATATAAAACACGCCCGTTTAATAAATTGATAGTGATTACGTATGCATGATCGCACCGCGGGGTGTGTCCCACACTGACTCCTATACACACATTATTATAATGCCAGCGTCTCATATCACTGAGCAATAGGCAATAGACTATGGACATTCTGCGGTAGGCTGGGCAGCACAAACTTTTAATAGAATTATGATAAATCAGAGGCCCTAGCATGAAAACCAACATCGACTCGATAAAAAATGCATTTATAAACAGTATGGGTGATTAGTCGACCGATAAGACTATACCATTTACAAAAAACATCATTTTGCAAATGACAAGTGGGTAATAACGAAATTACACTCAGCTGGCGCACGGTGAGGTACACGCGGCAAACGCTCCAGTTTCTAGCGATTTTTCGGCCGAAAATTCGTTTTTCAAGACGTTAAGAGTTTTCGATATTATTTTATTCAATTATATCTTTAGTTTTTGAGCCCGTTCGCTCCATAGATAATCTTATGTACACCTTTCAATAAACATCGCAGCAAAAATTTCTCGCCGAAATCAACAAAGATGGGCTGCTTTTTGAACGGTGACAGATTTTAACTTGGAAAACGGAATTTAGAGAAAAAATAAACTTATCATACATAGTCTGAGACATTCTAAAAAACCATAAATGATTGTAAATGTAAATGAATATCAACGAAAAAACAAATTTCAGTTAAACCTCGAATACATTTTTTTTTTCCTTTTTCCAGTCATTATTTTAAAATCTGATCTTCAAACCACAAATGAATATACAAATATACCTTCTAATAAATATATTATTACTAAAAATAATATTTTAACAGTAACTGCAATATCATGCAATGCGCAGTGTTTTTTTTAATCTTGTGTCCTATGCGTACAAAATCGTATCTTCCAATGCTAAAACTTAATAAAATAACGTACTAATCTGGTGTAACCTGCCTGGATACCCTAGTTCAATAAGGAACTAAGTCAAAATACCTCATTTTGAGAAAACTGGATTTGAAAATTTTTCATAAAGACATCGCTCCGATGTAAATTTATTTTTTTCATCTATAACATAACAATAGATGCAACATGTAAGTAATTTAACTACCTATCATATCATAGGTGTAAATAGTTACATTTATTAAGTTCCAAACGGAAACATTTGACATGTTTCTTCATTGAACTAAGAATGTGCTGATTTCATTATAATTCCATGAAGAATTATCTGACTATATAATTAGGCCGAATTAAACATATTTTTTTATTGAAATGTGAGTAGGGAGAGTTTCTTTACCATTTTTCATCATTAACCAAAGCCCAGAAATTTTGAGCGAAGTTATATGTCTGTATTTGTTTGTACATAATAATGATAAAACCTAGGAAGTAATATTTGTAAAGCGCCCTTGACGTAATTTTTCACATAAACGGCGCTATACAAATCATTCAATTATTATTATTATTAATGACTAGCGACTAGTGGTGGGAGAAGCGGCTCAATGATCCAGCTCGATTGAACGACGGTTCGCGTCTCCCCGCACCATGCCCTCTCCCTCGCTCCCTTGACCCTCCTCCTAATGACGTCCTTAAGAAGCTCTTACAAGATACCTTTTTCGTCCAGTTTTCATGTGGATTGTCTTTACAGAGAGCTGATTTAGTGATCCGGATCACTAAACCGAGCCGTTTCGCCCACCGCTACTAGCGACTATTAGCCAGAAAACAATCAACAAATGCCTAAAATAAGTATTAACATCACGTTTGTAAAAAGAATACGCATAATTTTGATGTATTATTAAAGCCTCGGTGATATTTTGTTTTGTTCTACGATCCGAGCTCTAGACAATAATATGATCATAGTTTAAATTTATTTTTAAAAAAACATTTGTAGACAACTTATACTTGGAGCAAGTTGATGAGTTAGTGTATTTTGTAAATATCTTAACGAGAGATGTAAGTGCTGATATTGACTGAATGATACGGTGAAAATAGGGGTAGGGGTAGCTGTAGGGGTATAAAATAATCATAAACCAATATCTCATAGTTATTTTTAATAATATATCTGTATGTAGTAAGTTTTTAGAGTAAAAATAAAGTTAATAATATCATTATTTTCATCGTTTACTAGAAATCACAACCTTAACAATTTACTATAAACCATTAAAGTTAACAGTCGATCCTATTCTACAATGAATACAATTTTTATTGGGGACATTCGTTAAGCTCCACTTTTCCGCTGGGTTCGGCGAGATCTGTCAGTACTAGAGGTGAGTAAAATAAGGTGAAACCGTTTTTTCGCAACCGCTTAAGTTCCGACACAATTGTAACAGTTTCGCGGATTCTGTGATAACAGTTAAAAAAACCACGCAAAATGATTCAAATAAAGCACATTTTTGTTTAAGAATTATTTAAATATTCATATATACGTTTATTCGTAATCGCTTAAGTTCCGAAACAGTTGTAACAGTTTCGCGGATTTTGTGATAACCGTTCAAAAACCCGCGCAAAATGATTCCAATAGACCACATTTTTGTTTAAGAATTTTATTTACGAATTCCTCGCGAAACTAACAGCTCCCCGCAATACTTGACTAAACTGCTATACCCGTTGTTAACCGAAGCAAAGAAATGATTGCGCGTTCTATGTTTCGCCCGAAACTCAGTCACTGATCGTTGTGCTATGAAGCGGTTTCGAAAAAATTAAACGAACATCGGCGATACGCGGTAACCCGTTGCAAGAAAACGCTTCCATCTAAAACTCCGTCGCTGACCGCTGCAACGAAACGCTTTCGCCGTAACTGTTTATTTTGAGAAACCGAAACGGTTTCGATTATTTTGAAAAATAAATTGGAACACCCACCTCTAATAGGTACCAAGCCAGTACTGTCACTCCCCTCGCATCAATTCCTGATAATCCAATTACGTATGCAAAATAAATTCCAGCCTCATGACCCGAGGATAATACATCTAGTTTTCAACATTTACAGGTGCACGCCTGTGCACGCACTTAAAAGTGTGTGACCGTGGTGAAGATTAACGGACTTTAAAATGCTTTAACCCTTCCTTGTCGGTGCTGTCAACTGACTTAACATGGAATTAATATTTTAAGTGTTCCTCAGCAATACATTTATGTGTTAGATGAAATAAATAAAATATATACATAAGTATTAATCGAGCGAAATTGAAAAAAAAATAAATTATTTAATAGGTACGTATGTATGCGTGCGTTGATAACTCGCCGACTGGTGTGGTAATGAGCGCGAGCAGTACGGGTTTTCGCACACCGTGCCACGATGCACGGTCGTTAGTACTAACCGGCGGCCTGCCGGCTATAATGGACATATCATGCGGTTTTAGCACATATACGCATTATTTTACTTACGTAGATATGTACTATTAATAGAAAGATTTACATTAGTAATAAATGTTAATTTATATCCAATATAAAAATAGAAAACCTGAGCTCGGGGGATTTTCTAGCACAGTAAGGGAAGGGTTAAATCTCTCGCAAGTTATATCGATAGATAAATTTAATAAAATTATAAACGGAATTTGCACAATCGAAGTACCGGAAAAATGACTATGCGACTTGTCATAACTAGATAAATTAGCCAGAGCGTCAAAAAACGAAATAAAACATGCTATTCGGCGATGTAAAAAAAACTAATTCTCCAGCAGCTGCACCAAAAAGAGATTTAGCACATAAATACTGGATTAATTAAGGAGCAACGAATACTTAAATTATTAATTCCATAAATTATTAAACAACAAAAAAACGCCATTTTTATCAAGCCGGTTGACAAAAGCGGTAACTATAAACATATGCATCCGCGGACTTGGTCCGCTCCCATACGACTATTTTACGATGCCATCTTGTTTGTCGTAGATTCATATCTCCAGATCTTAATGGCCCTCGGTCCATCGGGCACCAGATGTCGCCAAGAGATGAGGCGAAGATCGGCGACTATCCCCCTTTATGTACTTACAACTGCACAATACTCTTTACACCTATTTTAAATATTCATTACGGGACTTTTTACATTCGAGATAGAATGGCATAACCTAACCTAACTTATTTTATTGTGAAAACAGTATATCCAACACAGAGGTATATAAATAGAGTCAACGTTCCTAGCAAAATCAGTCTAAAAAGTTGTTCCCGCGCGTGAAATACGAAGGGGGTGAAGCGGCTGTCGATGTAACACGAATCCTTCCGATCACGAACGAACGGAACGCACTGGAGGCCGCGCTGCTGCCTCAATCATTCCTTGCCGGCAGCGCGTTCCGACTTAAAAACTTTTTTTAGTAATAAAAAGGCCAATTTACAGTATATTGATTATGGTAAAACGGATGAAAGGTTACACCATTGATTTTTCTATTTTTCCAGAACGACTTTTGTAGTAGGCATTTTTCAGCAATCTTTGGAGATCCATACCCGGCGAGCGCTTGTAATCGACTGAAGCCCGTGTTATCTCAATGTAGCCAATTGGCCTCATTTATGTGACCCATATTTCGAACGTCGGTGTTTACTCCATGTGTATACCTCAATGGTATAAAACCAAATCAAATTATTACATTAGGTGTCTTATTATTTATAATTTAAGTGGTGAAGGAATTTGTTCGGCGATGGTACAGCGAGCATATTTACGGCCGGACAGATACTAATCTCGAACAAGTTTCATAAAATTGTGATTCCCCCAGAAACATTCCGAGTTTGGTGTTGGAGTGGTTAAAATTCATAAAGGAACTGGCACGTCGCACGTCGCCCGCTTACTAATGGATTTCATGCAACTAAGTGGATGGACCAAACGGCTAAAAAATGGTCGTAAACGCTGGAAAACTATATATTTATTTTTTATTGTGTAAGTTTAATTTGTGGAAGTAAATTTTTAAGGTGTTTTAAAAGTTATTAATAACTATTATAATTCATTTTCACAATGAGCAAACACATTGTGGATTGACATGATGAATTAATAAATGAAAAGACACGTTGTTTGAATTCACTTTTATTTTTGTATACGTCGACTATTTTCGATTCGACTAAATCATTTTCAGGACTTAAAATACAGCAATTAAATAACAGGAGTGTGCATGTATATATAGAGGTAAAAATGAGGAAAAAAGATACTGTATTAAGAGGGATATAACAATATAAAAATAGAAACATACAATACTACTAATCATTCAATGTATATTAAAAAAGCACAATGGTCCAAGTGCATATTTTTTTTGCTTTAACCAAACAACGATTATAAATTAGTGGTAATTTCCAGAAAAAATAATTTTTGTTTGCGGTTGGCGCAAATAAAAAGTTGTCCAAAGAAGCGAAGCTAGCAGTCCACAATGGAGTGCTGATACCAACGCTGATGTATGGCAGTGAGGCATGGAATTGGCAGAGGAAGGATGAAAGTAAAATGAATGCCGTAGATATGAGATCTCTGAGGCGGATGTGCAGTAAAACCATGTATGATCATGTGAAAAATATTGAGATTCGTAAAGAATGCAAGGCTGTTGTAAGCTTAATGAGTAAGATAAAGAAATGTACGCTTAGATGGTTTGGGCAAGTAGAGCGAATGAACGAAGAAAGGAGTGTAAGAAGAATATATGACGCAAATGTGAATGGAACAAGGCGGGGACGCCCAAGGATGACATGGCCCGATCAAGAGAATTAAATACTTGAGTCAGGCCACGTCAGAAGTCAGAATAATAGAAGAGAATGTATAAGACGATGTATAAATGTGAATGAAGCAAGAAGTGTATGGCAAGATCGTCCGTCCTTTCTGCCTACCCCCTGTGGAGAAAACGGCGTGATGGTTAGTTAGTTAATTAGTTAATAATAATAATAATAATAGTTGGATGATTAGTATAGCGCCGTCTTTGTGAAAAATCACCTCAAGGGTGCTAATAGTTACTTTCCAAAATGAGATGTTTCCACATCATGTTTTAAGAGAATTCTATGATTAAACTATTTTTATTATTTAAAGCTTTGCAAGGAATAAAATTACACGGAAAGCCGATTTGTTCGTATTTCCGAAAATGTATGTCTAAATAATCTTGTAGTAGATGCTAGATATATAAAAAATAAATAAAAAAATTCAATAATGTTGTTTCACCTTGTTTCTTTAAAAATAAATGTCATACTTGAATGCGAAAAATTTTAACGTGAGGAACAGATTTCAAAGACGTAATAAGTAATGTGGTATTTCCACAGTATAAGAGTATATCGTATTGTAAAAATTCTGTGTACAGTGCCAGGAAAACATTTCTCCCTCTTCCTGTGTCAACTGCGGATAGAGGTATATAATAGTGCCATAGAATTGAAATTTTTTAGTTCCACTTTATTAAATCTCTACATTTCATAGCCAAGCTACAATGTTACAAATTATAGACATTTTGATTTGTTGATGTAATAAACACATAATAAATTATAAAAAGTTTAAAAAAAATAATGACCGTAAAAATAATTATTCATAGAACCGTAGTTTCATTATGGAAATAATCATAGGGTGCTGATAAAAGTTGAAATTTCTTACGGAAAAATCTGTTAAAAGTTCATGAAATAGTCAACGTTGGTGAGATTTTAAGCAAATTCGCACACACACAAAATGTATGCTTCATAGTATAAGGTAACATTAAAAAATCCCGCTAGTACATGAAGATAAATAAGAATTTTCGAGTGCAGAAATAGAAAAAAACCTAAAAGCAAAATGGTAAAATCCTCTAACATTGCCAACATACAATATAACACGACCGTGCGTCGTTAATAATTTATAAATTACAATGGAATATGTGCCCATTGTGCGGCGTAACAATCGCTTAAAAATACCCAAAAAGTGCTGGCATAAATTATATTAAGTGTCCACTGTGCGGTTTCAAAACAGTTCATACAATATACGCACTTATGCACGGGACCATAAGGAACGGAATGGTGTGGCAAAATTTCGAGGTTTTCGGCGCGTGGTTAAAAATTGTTTCAGGCAACATTGAACTTAATGCAAATGGTTAATAAGGGAGAAAATAGTTTAGCAACACAGTACACATCGGAGGGTTATTTGCCTTTCAATTGACTGACAATTACTCAGTAAACCTTTTCGAGGGCTCTTCAAACAGTTTAATGGTTTGCAAAGTTTTATATATGAAACTGTATTCAGTACGGAGAACGGGCTTTATTAAACGGCCTCACGGGAATTTGGTTATCGTGTAAGTAACACATTAATCTAACATTACACTCCTTTAAAAAAAATCATTGAAATGAGATGGAGATGAGGAAGGTTGGGAATTACCTAGCTATTTAAATCTGATCACCAAACACGGCTAAAGCCATTTAAATCAACAGTTCGATTCTGAATTGTGGTATTTCACCAGGGCGATACTGATAGTATCTTCCACTTTAGAGATTAAAGGATATTTAAAATATCCATAGCTCTTGGCAGAGAAAACGTTGCGAACTGAAAACATTTGTGCAGACATAAATTCTGGAATGCGAAAATTCCATAACGCCAGTACTCAGTGAAATAATAAACAACATTTTGAGAAACATTATCTATTAATGTAGCTGTACGGAAGCAGGTGACGAGAGCATTTTTTTGGGGTTCGCGATAATGTGTCGTGCGCAAGGGGTCATAAGGTGAATAATCGCACAAATTTTTTAAGCTTCGAAAGGGGGGCAATAAAAAAGAACCTTATCCTGGAGGGTGTAAGGGTTGATATCCCTTGAAAAACGTAGTTGGGGGACGAATTAAACAAAATTAATGGCAATTGTTGTCGATATGTACTTGAATGGTGCTTAGGTACGGCATATAATGTACACAATAATATGCCGCAGCGTGTATGGTATGAGAGGGCAATAAGGATGAAATTCGTTTGATAATTATTGAATGTAGAGGCGTAATAATTGAATATATTATTTAATGATAAAAGAGCATGAACAGTATTGATGTGCATTAATTTTAAAACAGTGAAGTTCAGATAAAACGTTTAAAAAAAGTATCGTGAAAATCAAATGATATCAAATACCTTAAAAAAGATAATACGCTCGGCTTCTAGCGTTTTCCAAACATGTTTTATTTATCTTTTTTCTTTAAAAAGACAAACATTCCCGGGTTACGAATAATCTGAAAAATATATTTTTTAAAACTCCTACTACATTACACCAAGCGGAAGATGTTGCTTGCGTTGTGATAGAAGAATTAGCCAAGATAACATGCTACACTAGCGCCTCTGGTGGCACAGGTCGTACAAATTGGTTTTATTCTTATTTTTTAATAGATATTACGTCAAATATTTTGTTAATAAATTAAAGATTTCGAAACTCATAAATATTAGGTTACTGTTCTTTGATAAAAAAAATTAAAATATTAAAGAGGCTATTAGGTTTGTACTAACAGTTATAAACATTGAAGCTCGCCGTTCGCGCTCTATCTGGTGGTTTAGAAATGGAATAAAATACTTAATTCATAATTTGTGACAAATTTAATTTAATTTATTTTTTTGACTTTATATATCACAATTCTTATCTTCTTTTTTAGTCTCCAAAATCAGTGTGACTTTGGCATCCCCAGATGAGGTATATTGTGAGTTTGAAGGTAGTGGGGAGAGGTAACAGCTTCTATTTTTAATGGTGGTATTTCTCCAGAGTGATAATGAAAGTTTATTCCACTATACCGGGATAGATAGTAAGTAAGTTTTAAACAACTTTTTTTTAAAAATTTAATAATGTTATTATTGAGTTCTGCAAATATGTTTAGTTTTTATTATTGTGACAGCTGTTTCGGCGTTTAAGGCCATTTTCAAACTGTGGTTAATCCACACTGTGACGACTTATTTATATGATTGTATTTACTCCCACTGCTTTTCAATTTGGACGGATAATGATTTATTATCGGTAAAACCGATATACGTAGTTAGAAAACAATTAAAATTCTGTATCCTGTGAGGTTTTCACATTTATAATGTGATTGGTCGTATTTAACTGACAATCTTTTCTTAATTGATTTATTTAAATGTGTTGTATTGTTTTAATAATGTGAACATCCTGAGAAGCGCTGAATATATAATTTTCATTACGTTATTAATTAATGTTATATTAGGATCATTCGTTCGTTTGTTCATTTCTAATTGTTCAAGTAAATTTGGCCCTTTCTTTCTATATGTTTAGGTTTATTGTTGTCAAGCGGGACGTGATTTAACGGACTTAACAACTCACCTACTGAAGTACGAAAAACGAAAAAAGTATTTTAAAAAAACATTGGGGATATTGCAGCGCATATTATCTATTCATCCAATATGGCGGCATCAAAATCATCCTTGCCATATGCAAAAACATAATAAAACACAGATTACTTCTACAGTGCATGAGCCCTTCATACGCCTAACAGACGCTTACAAATAACAATAAAAATAAACCGAGGGGGTTAAAAAAATAATAAATAAAAAAAACTGCGACATTTGTAAACAATATATCCGTTGATTTAGGGATTGCGCTCCACTGTGCGCCCGCTCTCGGGTTTGGTAGGGGGGTTTTATGGACAATTGAATGGATCTTTAGCAAGTGAAGCCAAGTGCACACTGCGACATTATCGCTGCATCTGTTCGAAAATAGATAAATCGATATATTTGAGGGGGGAAAAGTTAGATATAAAAACGTGCAGTTTGACAAAAAAAATTTTTTCATTAAAATGTGAAAAATTTGGGGGAATTATCGATACTAGTAGTAGTTGAACATAATAATAGTATATTTTCATATGAATCGGTAACTTGGTCTTTATCGGTTTTTATAAATCTATAACACATGTGTATCTTAGTTCATAGTTTAGAATCATACTCCCCTGAAGAAGCTACGGTAGTGGTGGGCGAGGCGGCTCGGTTTAGTGAGCCGGATCACTAAATCAGCTCTCTGTAAAGACAATCCACATGAAAACTGGACGAAAAAAGTATCATGTAAGAGCGTCTTAAGAACGTCTTTAGGAGAACCGAGGGAGCGAGGGAGAGGGCATGGTGCGGGGGGACACGAACCGTCGTTCAATCGAGCCGGATCACCGAACCGGTACACTACAAAGAGCTGATTTAGTGATCCGGCTCACTAAACCGAACCGCTGCGCTCACCACTATACGGTAGTGGCGAAACCCGGTCGGCAAAAGTATATGCCAAATAAAAGGGATGTAAACAAACTTATTGTTTTATTTTTTAAATTACAATAATAGTAACTACATCCAAATGAGAGGTTATGTTTGGTTCCAGAATTTAACAAGAAAATCGGAGTAACGCCGGGGGACAATCTTACTCATAGGCAATTCACGCACGGTTAGGCCAAGTCTGATGTTTTGAAAATACTGATAGAACCCTCTCGAACGAATGAACGAATGAATGTTTGGGGGCAAGAGCTTTTTATGTTCTGGATCCACCTTCCATTTGATCTGAGGTCAGAAAGCAATTTTTAAATCGTAGAAAGAATCTAAAAACATACATTTTTAAAAGAGGCTACAAACTTTAACAGTTTATAAATTATTACTACAACTTTTAAAATTATTTACTTATTTGTTATTAATCTTAATGTTGACTTTGTGGATATTGCATTACTTATTTTTTCTGTTTCCTTATATTCCTGTGTATTTTTAGCTTTGGTGCAGTTTTTTTTTGCTTTTTTCTAGTGTAATTTAACTTTTGTGTGTGTTTTCTATTTTTTTTTCCTGTTTGATTTAAATGATGTAACTGTACGTAAAAGCCCTTTAGGCCTTTGTAATTTTAAAAACAAATAAAAAAAGCGTAAACGGCGCTGTATAAAAATTAACCAATTAGTATTATTTAATGCAATTTTTTTAAATGTACCAATTTCATGTTTTTCAAAAAAAATCTCAAATTCGCATTTTTTTTTAAATGGTTTTTATTTTATTGTATTATTTAGTAAGGGCCTCTTTGATAATATGTAGAGCTAGCCAAACTAAAGAATGCGCTTGGCACCTCGTGGACTGTGCAGTTTTGCCGAAGTCATTCGGAATACTTAATGGTGATTTTTTACAGTTGACCCAGCCTCCTCCTCCAAAAAAATATGCCTACAAAGAGCTAAAAAATAATATGTTCGAATATTAAATTACCTTAATATAAAAATATTTACAGCCGTCGCAAAGTAGTGACGAGAAGAAGGTAATTAAACTGTAAATTTATCTTCAGCGCGGTCGGTAGTAAAATAACGTTTTAATTGGACGAAGCGGAACTCGCACCGAAAAGATCGTTAAATCTGAAGGCGATGGAGAAAGTATAAAATGCCTCACGAGACTAATTATCAACTGGGAAAAAATCAAGTGTTCAGATCAATTGTTCGTGCTATTGTGGACAATGCTGGGTTCCCATCTCACCTATTCTATTCTATGATGTATTTCATAGAACTTACCGTTCTATGATATAAAGGAATTGTAGCAAGTTCACACCTGCTTTATACTAGCTGATGTGTACCCGGCCTTGCTCGGGATATATATATATGTTATGGTTGAGATTTTCACGGGTGTAAGATGTAGAATAATTTTCTCGGTTTACCAGCGTAATGTAGTCCTTAGAAGGACTTTAAGTCAAAAACTTAGGTTTTGACTTTTGGATTGAACGGACACGCTCAAGCGATCAGTTCAAAACAAAACTCAAGACATAAGGCCTCTGAAGATGGACAATGTGATTTGTCCGAAACGTCAGGAGTTAAAAAGTCCTTCTAAGGACTACATTACGCGGGTAAACCGATAAAATTATTCTACATATATATATATATATTTGTAATAATGTTATTAAGCTGTGAATTCTTGCTTGTCGTTTGGGTGCCATAATTGATTTGACGGCCTTGTGACGACTATTACTATCTCTAAACAAAGAAATGTTAATCTGAAAATTTTATTTCATTCCAAACATTTATTTTTTCAAATCTGTGGCTAACCAGAGTGGTATATCCATGAACGGCTAACTTCAATACAACATGACAGGTTCAATGTTTTTATACTAATTTTAAAACGTTATAGCAACAGTTTTACATATCGGATACTTCCCGGCACTTATAAGAAGAAACTGTGCTATTGACAGCGAAACCAGTTGAGTAATTTTCGAGAAAATCGAGGACAGATAGACAGACATTCATTTTCAGGGGTTATTAATAGTTTGTAGTAAAGTTTTGTAATCCCTAATCCTACTCCTAGCTCTATTCCAACGCTTACTCTATTTCTTACCGCCACCCGGTTATTTTCCTCTTATTTTAAACGTCACATGTGCAAAATTTCATCAAGAAGTACCAAAATCTGGCTTTAAGGGTAGGAAAGGGGGATGGGGGTGGTTTTTCGTATTCGCAAATAGACAGTGACCTTCCACTTATTTTGTAGGCCAAGTGTGCAAAATTTCATCATGCTCAGAACAAAACTGTAGATTTGTATGCAAAACAAACACACACCGCCCGCTCGGGACATTCTTCTTTTTGTAATACAAGAACTTCGATAGATAGAAGAAGTTGAAGAAGATTTCAATTGATTTGTATTCGCGGAGTTCAGAGTGACACAGCAAATTTTACAAGGAATTTTCTACGTTTATTTAATTTTCTTAAACGTACACGAAACGTGATACGCGCTCACAGATGGCGCTAATTTAAATATTTTAGAAGAGAAAACACTTAAGGAAGTTAAATGATAAATTCTTTGTTAGGGGGTTTACATAACGAATAAATTGTAATTGCAACTTTAAAGCTCAAGTCCTTCAAGGAACTTATAAAAATTACTTATTAAATTAAGAAATGCGAGAAATATCTAAGAAATGTGTAATAACTTGTACGCTCATTTATTTAGTTTGTCACAATTACTGAATATAAGGTCTCCGTGGATGAGTGGTTACGATCCCTGACAATCGAATCCGGAAGTCGCGGGTTCGAATTCCAGCGTGCGCAAGTAAATTGTATTAGATTAATTTATGTTATTTCACAATTTATTCATTTAAAATCATATATAGTATATTTGCGGCACGTTCCAGAGTGGTCGATACTTTCAGTATCGCCCTGGTGAAAGAACACCATTCAGAATAGAAAAGTTTCTTGTAATGGCTTTAGCCGTGATTGGTGACCAGATCTGAATAGCCAGGTACTTAATAATAATAATAATAGTTGGATGACTTGTATGGCGCCGTTTTTGTGAAAAATCACCTCAAGGGCGCTGTACAAATATTTCTTAACTAATTATGGACAAACAGATACAGAAAAACATACTTACCTGGCAGGTCGCTTCAGATGAACACAGTTTTAGAAAAAATATTTATAGAGATGATAGTTTTACATGGTTATTTGTTTCTTCTTTTCTATTGATGTTACATTTATTAGATGATTGGTGGCACAAGAAGAGTTGGTAATTATTGAATTATTGGTATTAATTTTTAGGACTGGAAAGTATTCATAAAATGAATTTTAGGACTCGTATATCTATAAAATTACCTTAAAAAGCGTAAGAAGCTTTTAATAAATATTAACGTTTTTTTAAATGTATTTTACACTTTGGTTATTTACAGTGTTGCGGGCTGTGGACGCATTTGCGCACCGATGCGTGAATTTTTATTTATTTTTATTTATTTATTTAATGACTTTAGGTACTAAGTACTAACCGGCTAAACTAGCTAAGGAATTTACAGGTGAATTTCTTCAATTTATGGATACGATTGTCTGAAAAGATGTGTTCTAAGTTTAGTTCTGAATTCTGTTGAGGTTAGGTTAGATTCGGTATTCAGAACTTCCCCTCCTCAATACTTCAGCCACAATACACTCAACCACAGAGGCCGTCGACAGTATTATAGTAATTGGTCGATAGTAACTGGAGCATTTGATTCCTTAGAACAGGCAATCCGCCTATCTGGGAACTAATATCGAATTGACAAGACATAATAGCACTTATAATAGTGCTAAAAAAAAATAAATGAATACACGTAAAGCAATAAAAATTGCAGATATGGCACGAAAGGGTGCTGACTGTCGCCGAGCTACGACCAAAATGCACGGACTATCACAGCGACTATGCAATGAAAGTTATGCGTTGTTTTATACTAATTCATGACTCATCCGCCTTGTTCCTATTATCCAACAGTGTTATTATCCAGCGACACAACGCAAAGGCGTTCAATCCTCGCAGCTAACTAATTAGTAGATAATAACCGACGGTACATAAAACAATTAGGAATACTGAATCTTGAGAAATATTTCCAGTAAGTCGTTTATCATATTTTTTATTTCCCGAATATCTCGCGGCGGATGTGGGCGCTGTGATCTGTCTTAAAGTGCTTTTAAATTGATCCACCCAACCTTCGGATAAATATTATTAAATAAAAGCATTATCAACCACGGAGGTAGCAAGTATTCAATGCATAATCTAAAAAACATAAATTCTTCAAGCAGTTAAAACCAAAAACAAAATTTTTAATAATCAACTAAATATGTCCAATGGCCAGATATTAGGTATATTTCCTATAATCTTGTAAAATTTCCCATAATCACCAATCAGGTATTCCTTGGTATTCCATTGTGTACACTTCTGTCTCTTTCCATCTGTTATTATGTCAGATTTCTATTTCATGCTATCTCATTTTTTCTTTGTTCCATGCTATGTTCTTTCTTATTCTGTTTTGTATATATAAACACACACTATGTATTTTTGATCAGTTTATTTTTGTACCCTGATGATGCTAGTATTAAGCGAAACCGATCGGTCCTAAAAAAGTAAATAAATCTCGTGGTTATAAACAAAGTTATTGTTTTATTTTCATCAAATATGTCAAAATATAAATTCTTCAGGTTTTCAACAACAATATGATAATAATAATTTTTTATTATCTTCTTTTTTTTTATAACAAAATAAAAAATAATGATATCCTCACTGGGATTTCCCGTGCTGAGGATTTCATTTGCAAAATATTTAATTGACGTTGATGAAAAAAATAAAAATAATTGTAAGGTGAGGTGTTTTAAGTGTAGTTGAGTGTTTCGGTGTTAGTCTGTATTTGGTGATAATATATTTTCTATTTCAGATCTCCCTATGTAACGTATCCAGTGTTTTATTTAATTTTTAAATTTATTATGGTTGTTGTTATAGTCACGAAAAGAGTTCAGTAAAAAAAATTGTCTTATGGTAAACAAGGCACTGAACGGGCTGGCACCACCATACTTGACTGATCTCTGCGTGAAGGACAATCTTAGTCAGAGACAACTCACGCTCAGGTTGGCCAAGTCTGATGCTTCGAATTGACTGGTTGAACCCTCCTGTATGAATGGTGCTTAATATGCTGGGTCCACATCTTGGAATAACCTTCCATTTGATTTGAGGTCAGAAAGGGGGTAAACACTTTAACAAGATGTAAACCGCTCTTAAGGTAATTTTGGTCACCAAACGACGCTATAGAAATTACCATTTATTATATTGACTATTCAGTTGGCCGTAACAATCAGTGGAAGGTGATGAATGGTCATTTTCAAATATTCAATGCAGAATTCACACCTGAACATGAAAAACCGCACACTGCCTACCTTTGGGGTAATAGAGCAATTAATAGAGATTGTGTATAATGTCAAGTAAGAATGACGTGTAGTGTAAAATATTTGCATATTATTTCGTGAACACCTCACTAGTAGAACCTGTACTGAGGTGTTCAGGTGCTTTTGATATAGTAATATTGTAAAATGATTATATTTTCATGTTAAACAATATTATAAAATACTAAAAGAGAAAAAAAAACTCTCATACAAGGCTTAAGTCATACACTCATTTCTCTCAGAATTGCATTAATTAGTGAAAGAATACTATGACCACTGACTCATGGGAGTTGGAACTTGTATAGCATTGATATAAAAAGGGAAATATAATGTTCCCCTTTGTGTTCATAAAACCATCTAAAAAAAAATAAAAAAATAAATACTTCGTTTATCCACTGTAAAAAATAAATTAAATTATTAAAAAAAAGTATTATTTGATTATTGCTATTTTTTTAATTATTATTTTGAAAAATATCAATGTGCAGCAGTCACCGAGGTTCGTGCAACGAGAATGACACGCAAAACAAAAAATATAGAACCAATTTATTGAAAATGGTGTCCCTCCTATTTCTTAAATTCTCGGGTTAACCATACAAGGAAGCCATATGGCCAATATTGGGATATTCTGAGATTTCTTGGTCCGACGTAATAAAAAAGCGTACAAAAAAGCTGTCCTGCTTTGGAGCATTTCTTGAGGCAAAAAAAAACTAAAATAGAAGCACTTCTACGGAAAGAAGTCAAGGAAGGAGAGGAGAAAGTGTCGGGAGAAAAAGCAATCCATAAAAAACCGTCAGCAAAATGTGTTTTTATTGTTAACCAGGCTGAGACTATTGGAGCATTAGAAATAAACTTTGTTTAAAATGGATTTATACGGGTTGTTCGAATTAGAAGCAATTTGTGTAAATCTAAAGTGAACAATACTGTGTCAAGTTATCTGCATTGAGAGGATAGATCGCCTTGGTTTTGGCAAACACTCTTTGCTTAATTCACATCCATGCATTATCTCATATACGAGTATACCAAACCACCCTTCTGTTATTCTGACTCTGGACAGGCACGACTGAAGTTTAAAAAAAAAAAAAATGTATTCCAGAAAAATGAAAATTACTATTTACAATTTCCGAAAAATGGTTCTTAAGTAGGAGATTTAGCAACATTTTTCTTTGGTTTGATACTTTATATTTTTCTAGCCTTACAAAAAGACTCACCAAAAGAATGCGCGGTTAAATGAAATGTCAAGGTGTGTTCTACTTGCGGTATTTAATTAAATCATCAATGATATTTCTAGGCCATCCAATATTAAAACCAAAAACACATGATTTTGCATTACTTCCCATTGCATCGCCTTGAGATGAAACTTATAATATAAATATATATATGTGTGTAACTAATAAGAGAGAAGCACTCGTTGACCACGAAGCTAACATAATTGGCTTAGCAGGACTAAATTTATATTTTATTAAAAACAACTAACTTCATAACTTTGGGGGGAATAAAGTTATGAAGTTGTGAATTCTTGCTTGTCGTTTGGGTTCCATAATTGCGAATTGACAGCGAAAGTAATGACTTGTGACTATTATTGCTATCTTCAAAATTCATTTGAAAATTTTATTTCATTCCAAATATTTATTTTTTCAAAATATATCTAAATCATAAAGTTAAGTGAGTACCTACTTATGTTTTCCACTTTGAAAATATTCTACCCAAACAAACCTTATTCTTTTGAATATGTAATCTGTGGCTAACCAGAGTGGGCAAACCTCAATACAACATGGCAAGTTCAATGTTTTTCACACTAATTTCAAAACGTTATAGCAACAGTTTTAAAAATTAGGTTTCATTCAAACTACTCTCTATACCTTCCCGTGACTCACTAAACCGACTGTCGAGAAAATCGAGGACAGACAGACAGACAGACAGACAGATAAACATTCAGATAGATAATAAAAAAATAAATAACCAGGACTGGCCCAACACAATTCCTCGCAACTTCAAACGTATTACGTGTGTATGTATTTCGAAGACATGGCCGCATCTTGAATATGTAATAATAATAATTCGTAATAAAAAACCGATTACGATTACGGATTACGACCGGACTGAGTGTACCGAGTCCGCCTGTGAAAGATACAGCCAGCAAAAAGTCGATTAATTTTAAAATAACCCAAATTGAGTTTCCTGGGCATGTCAGGTCTGACAGAAAAAAAATGTAATTGATTTGTGCGAAACGAGGTTTGTTTTTAAGGCATCAAAGTGGTTTCGGATTTAAATTGATAAAAGCACTATCTCTACTCGCTATTATATCTCCCTGATATCAAACATCGATTTAATAAAGCAATTTACTTTTATTTTTAATCAAGTAAGGTTAGGTCAGAATAAATTGTATCGATTGGAAGGTGAGGTTGGGTCATTTATTTTGGTTACTGAGCTTTATCGTGTTACCGGTATTAATTGTTGTGAATTTAAACACGTATCTTCTTTTATATAAAGAAGAATGTCCCGGGCGGGCGGCGTTTGTTTGTTTGTTTGTTTGTTTGTTTTGTATATAAATCTACAGTTTGATTCTGAGCTTGGTGAAATTTTGCACATTGAAACAAGAGGAAGGTCACTGTCTACACGAGATTTCGAAACACCACCCTTCCCCCTTTCCTGCCCTTTAAAGCAGAATTTGTGTATTTTGTATATTAGATTTTGTTGCAAATTATATAGTTGTACATGCACGATGTTATTGCTGAATTTGTTTGTGTAAGACTTAATAAATTTAGTTGTTGTATTTCATGAAGGCTATTTATTCTATCTATGTACCTACTGCGATGTTCTTTGCACGTGTGTTACTATTGTAATTTGAATTTTAATACAAAATATGTTAAAGTACAAATAGGGCGTATACAATATAATAAATAATTTTGATACTTCTTGATGAAATTTTGCACACTTAACGTTCAAGATAAGAGGAAAACTACGCGAAATGTGGAGGGGTTGGGGTAAGGGTAGGGGTACTGGTAAGATTGGGGTAACACAGCACTACCTCAAAACTGTACTCCAAACTTATTAAATTGATATTTTTATAATATTATTTAAATCGATATTATGAAATTGGGCTCTATAGTAAAAGAAAAGTGTCATGCTGTTTTGATATATTTTTTTCCAACTTGTATACATTTTTTTTGTATACATTGATCGCAACATGCATGCATCTATATTCTAATTTTGCGCTGCATTTGTATGATGATTGTGATTTATTGTTGTATTATATAATATTGTTGAACTAAACTCCCGCTGACAAGGTACTTGCAGTGGCTTAGCGGGTATAAGTTCCCATTGTATATAATTAATATTATACAATAAAAATAAATTTAAAAAACATTCATAACCTTGTGTAACGCCGGGTACTTCAGCTAATACCAAAATAAAGCAATGTTTGATATTTAGCAAGACAATTGCGGTTCGAATTCGAATGCGGTTTGAATCCGAATTTAAAGCTGAGACTTTTAATACCCGTATGTTAAAAATAGATCAATAGTAAATTTGCGACACGTTCTGAATTGGTACAATCAGCTTTTTCGTTTAGTGTGGTCCAGTCTGTTCCGTTAAATCCCCCCGGACTCTCAATCACAGAACATTATTACATTATCACAACATATTTTTAAATTTTCAAACAATACATAATTAAGAAGATCTAGCCAAGACTTATTTCCAAGAGACAACATTATCGTTCCGAAGACGGCTGTAAGATGCAAGAGGTAAATATTATAATACAACCTAATATTGTTTATCACGCAGCATCTTGCCTCTGGACCGATCTCATGCCCAAAGAGGTAAATAAGAGAAGTGAGGCATTCTGTGGCGTATGCCCTGCGGCTTTCTCCCACAAGAATAGGATCTACTCTGTTTATTGGCTGTACTGTACAGTCACAGTGTATCCCCTCCAATCTCCCATCGGACCCCTCGCCTAGCAGCCTCTACCCGACCTCTCCGGTTATCTCGGTACCTTGGTAGGAGCAATCGCCCCAATAAGAGTTGACCGCGGTGATAGCATAGTCGTAAAATACTATTGTAATATTTCTATTCGTTGTGCAATAACATTTTAACGAATTAATAAAACAACCAAGTTATAAAAGATGCGAGGCTAGCAGTCCCCAATGGTGTGCTGATACCAACCCTGATGAAGAATGAAAGTAGACTGAATGCTGTAGAAATGAGATCCCTGTTATAACCACAGAGCAAATAATACATATGCCCTAACACGCAAGAGGAAGAAACCAAAATAAATAGGGCGGGGGGTAAGCTAGGCGTGCAGCCAATTCAAGCAAAACAGGAATTAATTAAAAAGGTTAAGATTTTTTACATAACCAAAATTTTTGTTAAGAGTTGTTTTATAATTTCTTCTTCAATAAATGTACAATCATTTTGTGGTGTCATTTTCAATCATGTTTCTGAAGAAATAAAGAATAGAAAAATAATACCTTGTTGATAAATATCAAAATTATATATTAAATAGTGGTTTATATAAAACATTTTTTATTTATTTTATTGTTTTATCATTTGCTTGCCGCAGTCAAAATCACGCGAAACAAACGTGGACGGAAGTAAACTAGGTTGGTTTCAAAATAGGTCTCACGTGATCTCTCCCTCCGACCATCGAAATGGTACGTTAATACAAGTATATTAATTCTGACGTCAGTGCTGCCTACATACCGCTCAAAATATACTGTGGCGTTCTGATCTCTCTGTGTACCCTTTAAGATACCCGGTACACGATTTAGCCAGCCGTGGGGTACCAACAAACCTTTGCTATTATTTTTGAAACCATGAAACGTAGATTCGATATTAATCTCTGCTGGTTGGCTCCTTTGGCCCTGAAAACACTCGCAGACCTCTTGCTTTGGGCCTTAGTACCACCTCTGGTACATTTCGACACTAGTTGCACACTTTTTACGGTTTAAAACATCTAAATGTCAAACAATGAGTACTCGGCCAATTGGCCACTTTCATGAACCATTTTTTTCGATTCATGAACAATTTTTAACCCATTCTAATATAAACACACAAATTTGTTTCAAACTAGGTACTTCCATTAAATATAATGATTAACCGGTGTCAGAAGTGCCCTTCCTTCGTCAGGACTATATTAAGACTAAATAAGGTACAAAATATATTTTCAAATTTATTTATTTTTATTTATTAGAAACACAAACAAAATATTTACATAAAAGCAATCGACGTTTAAATATCTCTAATGAATGTGTTTACAAAATTTGCGGTGTACGCAATAAAGTTTATAAATTATTTAAGTTACAAATAACAATGTTTATTTACCTATCTCACTGAAACTCGATGGATGCAAAAACACGATAGTCCAATAACGATGTTTGTTTGCACGATGGTCAAAGAAACGAAGATTTTAAAATGTTGTGAGGCTGGAGGGAGTGATGAAGCGAAGATGATAGAGGGGAAGGTTAGGATATACCTGGCTAATCAAATCGTTACGAATAACCTGACAAACTATGAAAAATCTCCTACCACCATCACACTAAGCGGAAGATGTTGCTTGTGTCGTGACGGAGGACTTAACCAGCCGAGGAATTTAACACACAACGCCTAGGTGGGACCCATACGCGATACCAACTCAGCCACTGATCGGTCATAAAATAAGTAACTATATAAATAGTTTTTAATTAAATGTGATATACAACATATCAAATAAAATTATTTTTAATTTGAGCACGTCGGTATTCGAACCCGCGACCCCCGGATTCGTGGTTGGGAATTTTAACCGCTTCCGATGCCGCTGCGAAATTTCAATTCAATCAAAGGTATGCGCAAGTGGCTCATTCTCCTCGACCATAGGATGAAACTAGTCCAGTCTTGTTTAGCTCAATGCCAGTGATATGATGGAACGAATGGATTTATTAGAGACATGAGCAGTTTGCGGTCAGTTCATTTCTTTTATAGCCAATCTAATATATTCACATTGGTGGTTGGTACATTGGATGGCCGCGCCCAACTTTATACAGGGAATTCCAACCACATTGAAAAATAAATGGGTGTATAATTATATAACACACCCGTGTATTATAATAATAAGAGTAAATTTCTATAGCGCAGTTTTGTGAAGGTTCACCTCAAGTGCGCTTTACACTAACTAACCTATCCTAATATAATTGTAAAATAACAGATATACTACATAGTATATCTGTTATTATAATATGCGAAATAAAACAATGACATAAAATATTCATGAGCAGGTATTATAAAATAACAATTTAGAAACTAAGGATGTAAATAATCAAATATAAAGTAGGTACAAATAACAACAGAGCAAGAGAAAATTAATTGATATTGTATACATGGTTTTTCACTAAGTACTAAGGGAATGAAATAACTAGGGGAGAAAACCGTAACTAAACAAGCTATGAAGGATTAACAGAAAAAATGTCCTGAAATTCTGTTTCTACGCACATGAATTTATTTTTTATACCGGATAAGATTTTTTGAATAATTTTGTTTTTAATACCCGTTTGAACTCTGCTAAATTCTGAATGTTAGCAATATTTGGGGGAAGCTCATTCCAGATGACCGGGCCGGATATTCGAAAAGCGCGATCATAGTACACGGGTTTATTTGACAGAGAGGGTTCAACTAATCAGTTAGCAGCATTGAAATCTGTTGACCTCAGAGAAAGCTGTACATCACCTGGGTTTTGTCGGAGACATAGTTCAGATATATAGGCAGTGCCTTTCCCTGGAGTGCATTTATTATATTATATATCAATATTACATATCTAATAACCTTCACGATAAAAAATTTACGTACGATCCGAAGAGGGGTCACTAGACTACCCCATAAAATCGCGAAGCTACTGTGATACTTAATATTCCTCTTGCCATTTCCAGTAACACTCAGATATTAGTTGTTACCGTTTTAACCGGACATCGCCCAGGCGTCATTAAATAATGCAAGACGGTAAAAGAGTTAGTACAAAAGCGAGAGTAACACAATTACGCTATAGTAGCCTTTTCCAGTAACGTGAACCATTTACGATTGCAATCGCGGCTTGTTCGTTTTTTTTAAGCAGCGGTGATTCAAACGGGGAAGACGCGCATTGCGGGGGGAGGAAGAGTAATTAATTTCTTAGGAATTTTATACATATTATTTAATATCTTAAAAACAGTACATTAACTTTCGTACCTTTATTATAATAATAACATGAGTATCATTACAACAAAGGTATCTCAGAGACGCAGGCACACTCAATAAAGGTATGGAAACACAAGTTTTTTTTTGCATCTTGGCATGCCGAAAAATAAATTGTTTAGTTCAATCAGATATGATAGTTATTTTAAAGACACTTACTTGCAGTATGACTCAGATCTCGGGAAGGAGACGCAGGCACCACCATTTTTGCATGGAGAAGGCGAACAGGATACAAATCCTAAAACAAAAAAGAAATTATAACATTAATATATTTCATATACGTATACTTTTGATGTGATACCACAAAAGAGTCCCAAATTCTCTCAACCGCCTGGAGCCATGGGTATGTTGTGAGGCTGAAGGTAGTGGGGGGGAGAATAAAAATGGAAAAGAGGAAGGTAGGAAGTACCTGGCTATTCACTGGTCACCAAACACGGCTACACCATTTCACCAAGGAGATATTGACATTATTTACCACCCTGGAACGTGCCGCAAATATACTACATAATATTTTAAACGAATAATTTTAATCAAATAAAATTTTCTTGCGCACGCCAGGTTTTGACCCCGCCACCTTCGGATTCGTGGCCAAGAATCGTAACCACTCAACCACGGAGACCGTCTATATATGATCGCACCAAACATACAAAAAAGGTCTTGCCAAGTATAAATCCTTATTAAAAGCGTTATTAAAGCTTACAGTACTATGTAGATTACAGCTGGAACGATAGATAATGGAAACTGCCGACTGTCACCAAGTTACAACCAAATTGCACGTACAATCTATACTTAATACTATCGAACAATTGTCCAATAACAAAAAAATACACAACACGAAAGGAGATAAACAAGAACTACAGAAAAATAACATCACGTACGTATAATACATGAATGAAGCAATGAAAAAAAATAAACATTTGAGAGAACATTCAAGTCAAAAGCCTGAACAAGGTTTTGGTAGAGTCTATGATGTTAGACATATTAAATGATATTCTTCGAAGTTCATTTTCGTAAAGTAAGACAAAAATCGTTAAGTTGCCGGCTTGAGTTAAAAAGTTTCCACATTTTGGACAGTGGAGAATGGTACCCATAATTAGTAGAGTGTTGATTGAGAAAAGGGAATCATTATTTCGTATTTAATCATTGTAGAAAATAATATTAACATAACCCAAATGAAGCATGGAAACGGAAAAAACGACAGAAAATAAAAAGATTTCAATCGCAACTGGGACTCAAAGCCAGGACCTCTGCCTATCCGGGGCAACCGCTTAACCAACTTATAGACAACTAATGAGACCAGTTCAATTTGTGTCATCTTCATCGAGATCATATTTTTGTCTATTTTTTAGTCTACGGCAAAGAATGTTGAGCTAGATGAGTTGCAACAAAAAAGGTAAGTCAATAATACAATATATAATTTAGAAAATGAAAACGCGATCAAGTTCTTTCCTTTGCTTTTCTAATGAAGAAATGTTTATGGTTTGTTCAATTTCATCATAGGAAAGTTATATGGTGTGCAGGAAATAAACAAAGGTGCCACTTTTGCGTGCGCAGTTTCATGCTAATAATGGTTCGCGAGCCATCTCCATTTTTTTCTGTTTTAGTGACACGATCTAAATCAGAAAATGTTGCAAGTTCACAAGGTCTGCAATATTTGCTATACAACATCCTACTAACTAAATCGACTAATTTCACGGTAAATCTGACAGATTGTTACGGAACTAAGTAAACACGTCTCTTGACTATTGACCCCGACATAAACTACTGTATTATAATTACTATCTGAGGCATGAATCATTATTTGCCTGGTAAACCCGCCGAGTTACTTGCAATTCAACGTCCAAAACCTCTGTTAACTCCTGTTCTCCTGGTGTGAAGTGTGAATAATCGACTATTTGAATTCTAGCTACCAAAGCAAATATCAGTTAAGGTTCGGTTACACAGAGCGATTTTGTCGTTGCTATTTGAATAGTAGCGATAAAATCACATCGTGAGTCACTCTATTAGCAGCTTTTAAATATGGCTGCGCGGCGAGTCGATTAGAACATTATTCTGGTAGCGAGAAACGCGTAAATTTAGCGCTACTATCGCCTCGTCTGACATCTCAAATCGCTAGTTGTTTAATGTGTTTGGTTTTGCCAAGCATTTCTGCACATAGTATAGGAATAAGTCACAGTGTTCACAGTCCTACTCACTAGGGTTTCCTATTCTGAGGCTGCCTGCATTTTTTTGTACTAAAGAATCTAATTGTCTTTACATTGTCTTCATAATGTTTGCGAGTTGATTAAATATTTATTTATAATTTCTTAAATGATTGGTATTCACTTTGTGGCATTATTAATAAATTGTTCTATACATTGATGAAGAAAGCATCGTTATCGAAACATGTAGATATCTTTGGATATTAATAAAGTGGTGAATACAAAGTAATTTTTTTAAATGAAAATAAAACAATAACTTTGTTTATAACCACGAGATTGATTTAATTTTATTAGGACCGACCGGTTCACATAACACAAGTTTCATCAGGGTACAAAATTAAACTTATCACAAATACTTACTTAAATACATCGCAGTTTCAGTAGCTCCCTCTGTGTGACCGTCTACTAGCGAATTTAACAAGTGGTGAACATTCGCCGCGACAATGTAGCAGCGACGAAACTGTTCCGTGTATCCGAGGCTTAAGCGATATTTTTATACGCTTGTTTGTTGGCTTTTGTTACCATTTTGTTGAAGACACGATCTTTTGAGTCAATAACACCAATAGTGAGGTAATTGCTACCAACCATGTTGATTTGATGTTGGTTTTTGTAAATTAAAAATTTAACCACGGTTTCAAAAAAGTTTGCATTTTTATGATAGATTTTAAAAATCTTTGCTTGTGTTAAGCCATAGCAAAGAGTGGTTGTTGTTACTTGTGTAAAAAAAATCATGGTTAAAGGAATTAAATTATTAAGTAATTGATAGGTATTCATATATTCCTGAGGATGACAGCATTGCTGTCGAAACATTTAGACATATTTATATATTTTAATAAAAGCGATGTATACAAAGTATATTTTTAATTATTTAACAAATTATTAGGTACCTAAATAAAACAGGATATATATTGGTGACTCCGAAGCTGCAAACAAACACTTACGAACTGTGAGGTGGCGTCATGAAATTAGAAGTTTTTTTTATCTAATAAAACACACAACAAAATTGCATTCCCATGAGTATCAAGTCTATATGGGACTAATAATGAATACATAATATTTGGTTTTACAAGCAAATGAATTAAAGTATAAAAACAAAAACAAAATATATAAATAACAGGAAAATAAGACAAACAAAAGGACAAACAGTACACTACGATCAGTCAGAATTAATAGACTTCTAGTCACAGCGTAGTTCACTGCCATTCACGTTTATTTCACGTGATTTTTACTGCGATAAGCAAATTATAATACATTTATTAAAGGGCCAAACTCAATACATTAACAAAATATTCAGATTTTGTAAACAAATCGAACCTTTGTCGAAACATGCGGCCGGTGTCAAGCGGGAATTTCATCCTTATCACCACCTGCATAAGGAGTGAGTGATTTCGTTCGAATTTTAGGAAGTTGTGCCATTCACGTTTATTTCACTTGACTTTTACTGCGATAAGCAAATTATAATACATTTATTAAAGGGCCAAACTCAATACATTAACAAAATATTCAGATTTTGTAAACAAGTCGAACCTTTGTCGAAACATGCGGCCGGTGTCAAGCGGGAATTTCATCCTTATCACCACCTGCATAAGGAGTGCGTGATTTCCTTCGAATTTTAAGAAGTCGATCGCCTTAACGTAATTTTACTTAGATTCAAAAATAAACCTAATGTTACTATTTAATTTATTTTCCGTGTTAACTGTATCAATGCAAGACGCATTGAACTACTAGCAATACTTTCTATTTTCAATGCTTTAATACATAATAAACACTGGACAGGTTTAACATTAATCTACAGATCGTGTCGGGAGCGGAGCGTAACATGCAGAAATTTAATAAGATGCGAGGCTATCTGTTACCTGGAGCATGCGCATGGAACATATTTTGATGGATGGGTTTTGATTGATCGTTCATGGCCAAGTCCCATGAATGCTTTATTTTAAATCAAGACATATTAAAATAGACCTGAAACGTGAAACGTTATTGTATTGGTATTTTTATCGACATGCTCTGCAGGGCCGTATCGTGACTTGCGATTTAGTTAGATGAAAAGTAATTGACTGGTAGTTTATAGCCGAAAAGATCTCCTCATATTATTCACTGCTGCTCGAATCTACACATGCGGCGCCACGCCTTTGTTTCTACCTCCACAGCAAACGAATAACTTTAGTTATAGGCTCGCTAACAAAACTGTTTGATTAAGGTTGTTCGAAACATGATTTTAACGCTAGGCGCTCACAGGTGGCGTTAATAAAAATATTCTATAAATTAAAATAAAATAACTCAATTTGAATACCACTTTTTACTTTTATATGTTAACCAACCGGTTTCAGTTCAGCCCGAACCTTCATCAGGGTTATACAAAACATATGTTAATAAAAACAATATGTTTTTATATATTTTTGTAATATATATAATGAAGGTTCGGGCTGAACTGAAACCGGTTGGTTAACATATGAAAATAAAAAGTGGTATTCAAACTAAGTTATTTTATTTTAATTTATACTTATGTCCACAAAGTGTTTGCTACAAGTAAAAATTAAAAATATTTTAGAAAAAACCGCTTTTAGCACGTAATACTTTTAAATATTAATATGATTTGTTTGTTGGCACGTTTACATTCATAAATACAAAAAAAAAAGAAATAACATCAATCATACATATTAGAAACACTAGATCTCAGAGTCAAAAACAATACAGTAAGTTACCACAAACGCAACATTTGGACAAAAAAAAACTTCTTATACTATGGTACTAAACTCTACAACAAAATCACAAAAACCATAATAAATTTAAAAATCAATTAAAAAACTGGATACGTTACACAGTGAGATCTGAAATATATTAACACCAAATACAGACTAACACCGAAACCACTCAACAGCACTTAAAACACTTCACCTTAGAATTATTTTATTTTTTCATCAAGCACATCAATTTAATATTTTGTAACTGAAATCCTCAGCACGGGAAATCCGAGAGAGGATATCATTATTTGTTATGTTGTTATAAAAAAAAGATAATAAAACATTATTATTATAATAATAACAATTTTGAAGTGCGACCGTGCGACTGACGTCTAGTATGAAAGAGACGGTATGAGAGAAAAGAAGAAAGGAGTATAAAAGAGTGTGACCGATTGTCTAATGTCTCTCGTCATCAGATTGTGTGAAATACAGTATATCGACCGTTGATCCTCCTTCCTAATCCTACGCATAATATTGTATAGAAGATCATGACAGTAATTTAATTTTAATTCGAAAGATAATCCTTAAGGATTTGTGCAGAAATACATTTAAAACATGCTACTCAATTAAGTGTATCGACTAAGCATAATTCGTAACAGTTATAAAATCAAAGGTCCAAACTTGATGGATAGTCACTTGGGTGGATTTAATCCAACGAAAACCGCTATTGACCTTAGCGTTTCGAGACTCTTCACTTAATAAAGATCGATCACCACTACACAGCTCGTGATGGTTTTGATTGCTCGGGCATGCGCACTTGCCTGCCGATTTAAAAGTCCATGGTTCGATTCCTACGTAAATATAAATTTGGAAAGACCGTTTCACTAAAATGTAGCGGTGGGCGAAGCGGCTCGGTTTAGTGAGCCGGCTTACTAAATCAGCTCTCTGTAAAGACAATCCACATGAAAACTGGATGAAAAAAGTATCGTGTAAGAGCGTCTTAACCCTTTCTCACCCAATTTAATTTCTAAAAAAAAAAATATTTAACGTTGGATTTTGTGTAGTGGAATTATTAGCAAATTTTTGGTATATTTAATTTTTTTTTAGTTATTTGTTTAGGAAATATGCAATGTCATTTTAAAATTACTGCTGCTCTGACTAGTAAATAATTAATTAGTATGTAGAAAAATTAATATTTTTTTTTACCTTATGAACTATTTTTATTTACATATACATTGAGAAACTTTGGGACGATAAAAACATATATAATATATACTTTTTGTTTAGAATTTGCTTGTAATATGTAAGAACGTACATTATTCTTTAAATAAAAATAATAAAACAAATGAAATAACAGTAAATACATTGCGTATTTTACGGTAGTAGAGAAGTCGAATCACAGAATTCCTAAAGGAGAGAACATCGGTTTTTGTTTAAGATATAAAGTGTGTACGCAGCACATTCAACCCAAAGAAAAAAATAGTGTTGCTAGGGAAAGATCGCTAAATCATTTTAAAAAAGCCGCAAATGAATAGGGTTAGTACTTACTTTGTAAATAATTCTCAAAGTTCGTGTATTTTTTAAATTACTCTGGGTGAGAAATGGTTAAGGACGTCTTTAGGAGGGCCAAGGGAGTGAGGGTGAGGGCATGGTGCCGGGGGACGCGAACCGTCGTCCAATGGAGCTGGATCACCGAACCGGTACACTACAAAGAGTTGATTTAGTGATCCGGCTCACTAAACCGAGCCGCTTCGCCCACCACTACTAAAATGGCGGTCAAAAAGAGAACCTCATAGCTTGGTTCGCCGTTCTACCGTCGGAGTGCAGTATCGATGTTTTCACCACTAGCGTTAAAAATGATAACGCATCCCCCAAAAATGGGGATTACAGTAACTTTACTCAAATCGAAAAGAGCACTCTAGCTAGAGGTGAGTAAAAAAACGTAAAACCGTTTTTATGAAAGCGTTTAAGTTAGGAAACGGTTGCAACCGTTTCGAGGATTTTAGAAAAACCGTTTAAAAAAATCTGTAACTACTTCTGCAATAAACCCGCGCGAAATGATTCCAGTAGAGGATAATTCGCTTGAGAATTACGCAAGAAACATTTAAAACAGCGCCCCGCAACATTTACTAAACTCGTAACCGCCGTAAACCGTTCAAAACGAACGCTTTCGCGTGAAACGCTTTTTCCCGACACCCCGTTTCTGACCGTTGCGGGAAAACGCTTTAAAAAATGTAACGCCCTCCCGCAACGCCGGCCCGCAACGCTAAACGCGAAATGCCGTAACCCGTTACACATAACGCTTTCTTGTAAAACGCTTTCTCGTGAAACGCTTATTCGAAAAACGGCTTCGAAAAACGGCTTCGAAAAAATTAAACGCCCGACTGCAAACGCCATGCGATATTTGCCGTGACCCGTTGCAAACAAACGCTTTCGCCGCATCGTTCACCGCGAAATGTTGTAGTTTAATAATCACGATAGAATGGTTTCCAACGTTTTCGAGTTTGGGATCTACTTTTTACCTTCATTTTTCGTGGACATCAACTTCTAAAAATAATTTTATAAAGATTTTAGCTGTTTTTTTGTTGTTTTAGTATTTCGGAACTGCAGATAAGTACGAATCTAGCAAAATTAATTTGTCCTACAACCATGGTATTATTTTTATCTTTCATGGTTATAAATTTAAATTATGGGAATGATAATTATTTTCTCCGTAATTGTTAAGATTAAGAAAGGACTCTTAGATGTTTTGGGCACGTTGAGCGGATGACCGAAGAGAGGTATAAAGAGATTACATGGCGTGGAAGATAATGGTATAAGAAGTCGGGGACACCCGAAGAATATATGACATAATCAAGTGAATCAAATACATACTGGAGTAGTATAGTATGATATATGAATGTGAATGAAGCAAGGAGTCTATACCGAGACAGAGTTGTGTGACGATCTATCCTCTCTGCCTATCCCTGCTGAGCAAAAGCATGATGGTTAATTAGTTAGCGTAGTAATAAATGCCGTATATTCGCGTATAATATCAGCCGGGGTATCTCGACTTGAAAGAAGAATGTAAAGTGATTTTTAGACTAGAAGAAAAAAATAGTGTAATGATTGTAATGTACAGAAACGGCAGACCTACTAGTGATAAAAAATATATATTCTCAAGCAAACACGGTTCCTTTTGATGCGATCTCTTTTCCTTTCGTGGGTACGTACTTCATCGAGTGCAATCCATCTCTGAAGTACAAAGAAAGTGTTCATGAAATACAATATAATGAACCACCACCAGCTAATGTTAGTAACGTAGAAAAAAGGTTAAACTATTTATCGTAGTGAATTGTGGCTCATTAAACAAAACGTTCTAATTTTTACTATTCGCCTTTACTTAATCTGGCGAGGTAATTCAAACCCGAATGTTTACAAAAAAGCCAACAGATCTGTTTATGGCTTGTCTCAAGTAAGTAATAATAATAAAATGTCGCAGATAATCAATATTATCTTTCCAAAAAGGGCCCAAGCATTTTGGTAATATCAAATATGGCACCAACAAAATAAAAATCTTCGATTGTTCAGTGCCACATTTTAGGTGACATCGGAATACGCAAGATTGATTATTATTGTTTCGATTTTTAGATCATTCTGGAAGATTCCTTTTTCAATCCATACATGCAGTCATAAAGTATATTATTTGGGGCGATTTAGTATTTGAGCATTTTGTCAGTTTAGTATGGGAAACATTGTCTTAACGCGAACATTGACAAGTGCCGTCGTTCCTCGTTCAGTTTTATAATTTGTTGTTATTATTATATCAAGACTATTTTACCTACTTCTATGATGTCGTCGCATA
Source organism: Halesus radiatus (assembly GCA_022606495.2). NCBI lineage: Eukaryota > Metazoa > Arthropoda > Insecta > Trichoptera > Limnephilidae > Halesus > Halesus radiatus. The sequence continues at coordinate 111,455 of JAHDVE020010695.1, forward strand.
AACGCAGAAAGGTTAGTGTTCTATGGACACATTTCGAAACTGTTGGGGATGATTTGGCCTCGTGTAATATATGTAAGACGCGCATTTAATTTAAATCTACTGTGTCTAATTTGAAAATGCACCTAAAGAGAAAACATCCCCTAGTACATTTAACTTTGTTCAATTCGGAAATCTCCGGTCGGCAAAATGTGATTCTTCCGCTGGCTGGAGTGGCTAGTCAAACTATAACCGAAAGTGATCAAACAAGTGTGAGTGTGAGTGCTTCTGAATTATCAGCTCAGTCAGTTGAAAAAACACAGGTCATAGCCAGCACTTCAGGTTTTTCTCTTGGAAAAAAGACACAGCAAAATATTATGTCTTTTATTCCAAAAAACATTAGTTCGCGGGAGAAAAAACAAATTGACGATTTGGTTATGGGCCTCTTTATAGAAGATCTTCAACCCTTCAGCATGGTTGAAGATAGTGGTTTCGTCAAATTGATGGCTGGTGTAATTCCATTATACACTTTACCCAGCAGAAAATACGTGTAAAATAATTTGTTGTCATTGCATTACGATAAATGTGTTATTAAAGTTGTAGACTTGTTAAAAACTGAGGCAACGAGTGTTTGTTGAACTACAGATCTTTGGTCTTCTTCCACGACCGAGAGTTACATGGCTATAACGGCACACTTTTTTACAAAAATTTTGAACTTCAAACCGTTTTACTGGGTTGTGCCTCTTTTAGCGGGCCCCACACAAGTGTAGAGTTGGATAAAGAATTAAAAAGGATCGTGGAAAAGTGGGAGTTAGGTGGAAAGGTGCTAGTTGTTGTGTCCGATAATGCATCTAACATCAATGGTGCTATAAATGACATTCTCAAGTGGAAACACTTTGGCTGTTATGCACATATAATAAACTTAATTGTTCAAGATGCGTTAAAAATTGTTTCAGATACAACCAATAAATTTAAAACAATCGTTAGACATTTCAAAAAAAGTAACCTGTCTACTGAAAAATTATTAAAATATCAATTAAATTTGGGAGTTGTACAACCAAAGAAGTTACTGCAAGAAGTTCCGACACGATGGAATTCAACATATTATATGTTAAAACGCTTATCGGAGCTTCAAGAACCTGATACGATAGCCGTAATTAACAAAAATCTACCGTGTCTTGCACCTGAAGATTGGAAACTGTGCAAGCAATTAATCGAGATTTTGGAACCGTTTGAGCAGGTTACGAAAAACATCAGCGGGGAAAAATACATGACTGGCAGTCTTGTTATGGTTTTAACATCGGGCCTATTGAAAGTTTGTGAAATTTTATCAAAAGAAATTTTAGGTGCACAAGCAAAACAAGTCTTGGCAAAATTAATATTAGGAATAAATGATAGATTCAACGACATTGATCAAAATGAATCCTTAGCATTGTGCACATTATTGGATCCGAGATTCAAAGCGCGTGCAATTAAAATAACGTCAGCGGCTGAGAATGCTAAGATGAAAGCTATCAATTTAGTCATTGAACTCTTAGATGCAGAAGCGGGAGAAGTTAAGATAATACCACAATTTGTTAATATTACCCCCACAAAACGTCGCGAACTATCAATTCTATTTGACTTTGATACCGATTGTGAACACCATAGCATCGCCAGTTCCTCGTCTTCCAGAGCATCACGAGAAGTGATAATGTTTTTGGAAGAGCCCTTATTGCGACGACAAAATAACCCATTAGAATGGAGGAGACAAAATCAATATGTGTACCCCAATCTATCAAAAATATTCCGCAACAAATGCAACTTCTTGGCGACGTCAGTTCCCTGTGAGCGAATGTTTTCAAAGACAAGATTAATTTTAAGTGACAGAAGAACAAGATAAAAATCTAAAAAAGTCGAGCAACTGATGTTCTTTAATATTAATAAATTTTTAATCTTTTAAAACTCATAAAAATAGTTAACTTAAAATATTTAACCCAAAAATAAAGTGATGTAATAATAATATAAATGAATACTGTAGTACTAATATTGAATCTCAGTTGACCGTTATTATAATTGAAGTATATAATATTATCAGAGTGTGTGCTTACTTTTGTGGCCTTATTTGTGATTGAATTTATTTTAAATTATCGCTAAAGTTGACCCCAACCCCGTCCTCACATTTTGGTAAGTTCATATATATATTTGAATAGGAAGCCATGAAGCCTATGATTTATAGTATCTAAACAACCTACATATATTACTTTTTATCATTCAACGCAATTATAACAGGCGATAACTTTTATTTATTTTATATTTATGTATATGAAAAAAAAAACGTTATTTTTAAACGGTTTCTAGAAACCGTTTATTTTGAGAAACCGAAACGGTTTCGGTTATTTTGAAAATGAAACTGAAACGCCCACCTCTAACTCTAGCACACTCAAAAATGGCGAACCATCACTGCTAACAAGGTAATGGTAAAAGAGATCACTTAATGTAACAGTCAATATCCAAAAATACACACTTTTTATTCTGCTAACGCAAGAAATACTGTTAATTTAACGGTCAACATCCAAAAATGCACACTTTGTTGTCTACTAACGCTAGAAATATCAAGAATGATTTATTTGTAAATTCTATAATAATAATACTTGGACGATTAATAGAGCCGTTTTTGTGAAAAATCACCTCAAGGGCGCTGTACAAATACTACTTGCTAGGGTTTATACATATACAGAAAACCTGGTACGACACTCCAGATTAAAACTTTATTAAATTACAATGTTTTAGGCTGAGATGGTATGACTTGACTAATGATGGCTGCACGAACAGGACACATATAGGGGTAGTTCAAAAAATATTTCAAAAGACAAAAATCCACAAACTGTAATCTTTAAATTCTATGTAAAATAAGTACAGGAATTTTAGGTATAAGAAACTGCAG
>JAHDVE020010696.1:0-56798 GCA_022606495.2 Halesus radiatus
ATTATGACGTTAGAACGTTCCGATTACACAAATATATAGTTAAAAACGTCATTCAAAATGCACAATACCGCTCCAAAGGCGTAACGATTTTATGAATCATGAAAGTTTCACAATAATAAACTACACAATTGAAGAAAAAATATTACATTATAAAATGTGGCTTTATGAATTATGACGTTAGAACGTTCCGATTACACAAATATATAGTTAAAAACGTCATTCAAAATGCACAATACCGCTCCAAAGGCGTAACGATTTTATGAATCATGAAAGTTTCACAATAATAAACTACACAATTGAAGAAAAATATTACAAATAAGCAGTTAACATATTGCTTTTTTAATAATATGTACGTACATTGAAATAACATAAACAGATCGTCTGTAAGTGGCTTCTCCACAGTTTGATAATGCCTTCAGAAGGTGATACAGCTTGTGCGTAATAATAATTACCTATAAGACCTTTTTTTATAAATAAACCGTTTATTAAATTGAATTATTCTTTATTATAGTTTTCATTAAAAAAAATAAAACTTTAAATAAATGCTAAATATAAGCTTTTGTTTTTTGTTTAATACCACACATGATTACTTACTGTCTAGTCAATGGGACCAATTCATCCCTAATTGCTGCTGGCATACCTCGAGAAGAACTAAATTATTACCGACCGTCAATTCCGCCGGAACCGCTCGTGCGGTGATCATCTCCCGTATATGACGCATGTTTGGGGGCGGTGCCTGGATCGTCACGGTGAGAGTCATACGGTTGCACTGGACATTTCCAAGGCCTTTTACCGGGTTTGTCACCGAGGACTTGTCAACAAACTGCCTTCTTACGGACTTCCCGTATGCTTGTGTACGTGGATTGCCGACTTTTTGAGCGAGAGATCGATTCAGACGGTTGCAGACGGTTTCATCTCTTCCTAATATTCAATAAATGCTAGCATCCCACAGGGATCGGTACACCTTCGACATCGTTGTACAGTCGGGAAACACGCCAAACGCGCGCCCAACATTTGTACACCGTTGACATTTGCCACAGTGTCGCTTCTATGACTCGTTCTCTTGTTCGACCGCTCGTCTGTGGAATGATTTTTCGGCCTCTGTATTTTCTTCTTCCTACAACATGGGTTCTTTAAGACCCAGGTGACTCCTTCCTATCCTCTAAAATACCCGCCAGACAGCATCCCCAAAGATGATGTAGGGCTTGAGGGAAATTATTTCCCTCAGGGCCTCTTGTGTAGAGTTACTGTAAAAGGGCCTCTTGTGTAGAGTTACGGTGTGGAAAGGAAGGAGGGGGTCGATCTAGTTAAAATCTGATTTCATGTTAATAAAAGAAGAAGAAAAAGTGTCCACATACGTGCATACACTTTTTTATATATAAATATAAAGTTGGATACTTAATTGAATGGTGGTACAATGAGATGTGTAGGTATCTGAAGTTATAAAGTTTATATTGATGCATGTTCAATTATTCTGATCGCGATCAACGCGCAATTTCGGCGGCCAAGTAACCAAATTCCCAGATTTTGCCCCTACGAGGCGTTGCTATCGCCTCGTCTGACATCAACAACAACTAATATTTTGATTGGTTTAAATATTGTTTACTTTGTGTTTTTTTTCTGTTCTTGTGTTTGTTTTTTAGACTAATCCAGTAGCAAATCCATTTTTTTGTGAGGCCTTTTTATTTCACAACAATTGTTTGCTCAGCTCGCCACAATTCAAACGAACAAGTCGTTTTAAAAATGCACAACGAGGTTCGTACATTTTTTTACAGTTCACTCCCCATTTCCTACTCCCAGTTCCAGACATTCCAATACCTCCGTGCGACTCTCTACTAGCGGCTATGAGAAGTGGCGATCACGCGCCGTGGCAATAGAGCAGCGTCAAAATCGCTCCGTGTGATTGAGATTTGAAGGTTAAAAGATGAACATCGATAAAAATGCTTTATGACAGGGAAGCAGAGCATTTTTTCGATTTGTAGATTAGATCTTTGATTGAATCTTAAATTGCGCAAACACTTTTATAATTGAATTATTTATAATGTTAATTATGTATTTTAAATATTATCTATGTTTGTTTTTAAAAGCTGTACTATAGGTTCTGCATGTGATTCGCAAAAATGCAATGAACAAAACACATTCTTACATTTTTTTAAAATTATTTATTAAATTAAAAGAAATACGTAATTATTTAATTTTCTTAATTTAACTACATACATATTTTATAAATTAACTACATACATACATAATATTCTTAACTTATTTTAATACATATATTACATATCATATTACTTAATATTACATTATATTATTTATATACCCTACATATTATTCATATATTACATATTATTTCTATGTTACATATAATAGCTATATTATTTATTATTCTTTTATATTTTACATTGTTATTTTAGTCACTTATTTTGAGATTGAACAGTTTTTTTTTAATTGTTCTTACTCGATTCTGTGTTTTCAGGCTATAGGGAAGGAGATTGTATATATATTCACCCTCATGGCCTATGCTTCTTTTACCACTTTCAGTCTTTAGTGTATTCGTGTACAATTTATTATGTTGTCTTATGAAGTGTTCGTGTACTTGTGATGTTTTTATAAATGCTGTGTTCGTGTGTATACGTCCATTTTGTATTTTGTAGATTAATAGACATGTATTATATTCGTACAGTTTTCTGATTTTCATCAAGTTCATTTTTTGGTATAGTTTTTTTTTGTGGGGGTGTTTGCATTATAATTGAAAAGTTTTTTTATAACTTTATTCTGTATTATTTGTAATTCGTTCAAGTATAATAATTTTGTAAATATCTGACACAATCGTTCGGCATTGATATTTTTTTTTCTATTTGACAAATTTGTTCACTTTAATAATTATTACCTGATGTGTAGCAATACATTTGATTTCTCAAACTAGTTTTTTTGCGGAATGCACGCCTCTGCATACCGCATTCACTAAAAGCTGTGAAATAGTAACATTACATTCCTAGTAATTTTTGCATAATAGAAAATGTTCGTTTCGAAATTAGGGACATAATGTTACTCCTCTACTAAATGTTTTAACCTTTTCATAAATTGTCATGTTTTTTTATTCCAGCATAGCTACTAGATTGAGGAATAAAACGAAAGAAAATTTTGAAAAAATATTACAGCTTAAATAGAAAAATCCGTTAAAATCTACCCAGCCTATATTTGGACATAAATCAATGTACGCCAATGCTATTAGAGATATTGTTATGAAATTAAAATAATAAAAAATTGTGGTTTATTTGGAAATTTCTACATAGTTAATTTAAATAACCCTTTATAAAAATACACAAACTAATATTACAGCCTCCCAATATGTAACTTTGGAAAATTCTCTCCGTGAGTCGATGCTAACTTTAGGTATCTGGCCACGGGATGATTGGAGGTTGTATTCCGTCGCCATGGCAACGTGACAAGTGGGCTCGAACACGGCTTATCCATCAGCCTCCCTGGGAATCGAGCACGGGACCGGCAGTTGGCCACGACACGCGCCTTCCCACCGCCCCATTACACTACCCACAGAGGAATTCTGATACTGAAGATATGAAACGGTGGAAGTGTGTTGTGGGTGTATCTGTGTGCCAAAATTAAACTCAAATCCTTACTTATAATGAAACTGATCCAATTTTGTTTCGTTTATTATTTTCAAAGTATTACTACTGTTATACAATGTTATATACGAAAATTACCCTCACCAAATTGTGGGGTTTCGCGTGTAAAAAAACTGTTTGCGGACTGTAAATAACGACAATAATAATGATGGATTTGGTTGAATGTAATAAGGGATAGTATTAAGGTTTAAAGGGAGCTAGGATAACCAAACACTTCCCGAATAATGTAGGGACCGAACATGCTCATCGAAAGTAGTTTTTTTAGAACAAAAGAGCACTCCAAATAATTACTGTCAGATCACTGATTACTAAGTGTTCCATTTTTCAAAACGTTGTGTTTGGTTTAGGGAGGTAGGTTCTGGATGAATGCAATTAAGGTAGGAACCAAACACATTTACATTTCAGAACCTAACAACTACTCTAATGATGAAAACTGGCTCTTGAGTGGTGTAGGAGAAATATGTTAATAACAATATGAATATATATATATATATTTTTTTAATTACAAAATTTTCACCGCAGTTCAAAATCCCATCTACATTTTTACTCCAAATAAATTCAAGAATCATTGGTTACAGTTTATCGGGTATGACCTGATACATCATGTATACTATTTTATTTGAATTCTATGTGAAATAACAAATCCATTAAAATAAAATTTACTTACTTGTAGGTAAGTACATTCCGGTATTCAAACCCGCCACCTCCGGATTCGTAGTCGAGGAGCTTACCCCTCGATCGCGGAAGCCGTCGTTAAACAGTATATTAATTTCATTTGCCTATCTGGGTCCTAGTAATCGAAAAGCCTTAAGCAGATAATCCGAATTATTATTATTTTACTTGATTTTATTCCTATATTTTTTTCAAATGTTACATAATTTTTACATTCATTAAAGTCCCGTTATACTGATTAATATCAGTTTATCATTGACGTTTTAAGATAGGTGCATATAGATTAGATCAGCTGCACTACCCGACGTTGCCCGGGGTTCTGAATACTTTGGAGGAATATTTTCATGTTGCGATGTGTTACTCCAACCTCTAACCACTAGTTTTCCTCTTATTCTGAATATCAAATGTGCAAAATTTGATCAAAAGGTACCAAAATTATGCTTTAAGGGGTAGAAAATGGGGATGTGAGTCGTTTTTCGAAATCTCATTTTGTTTTGAAGGTCAATTGTCCATAATTTCATCAAGCTCCGAATAAAACTGTAGATTTGTTTAAAAAATAAAAAAAAACACCGCCTTCCCTTGTCATTCTTCTTTATGTAATAGATTATAATTATTTTTCTTGTCTTGTTTTCTTTGCATAAAAATTAAAAGAAGGTACAGAAATACAGGAAAAATCAAAACCGAAAAACGGTTAAAAAATTCTGGCAAATAAAAGAAAAAGAAAGACAAAAAGATCAGTATAAAAAATCATTTATATCAATATTTACAGCTTTCTGAAATTTAGCTCACGTAAAGTACAGACTAATAAATTTTCTGTTCGAATTTTTTATTGTATCGGGTAACATGTTATAAATTTTTGAGATGCAGTAGATATTCTAAGGTCCTTTGACCGTATTTACTTAGGTATCTGGGAATTAGAAGTCCATATTTGCAGTTAGTCTGGCGTTACGCCCATCTACCACTGTTTTGTTACATTCAGATTGGGATGAAAGATTTCGGTATATCACTTCTTTGTTTATATTCAGCTTTTTTTAAGAGTAATTTGGCTATGAAATATTGTATCTAATATGTAGATCGATAAGAAAAAAAACATAGACTCTTCAACCCTCAACCCCTGGCAGGCCAATAAAATAGATTATCTTACTTTAAGAAATAATGTCAATAATGGAAAAGATAACTTCAGCCGAAGTAAGATAAAATTATTCCTCACTTCTCTTTCATCGCCAAGCCAATAGCACACTTCGGGTTTACTTATCAGTGTCGCGGTGGGATATTGATGGTGAAAACCCCAGTCTCAAAACAAAGTGGTAGCGAAAGTTTTGCTAAAGATTTTGACTCTCATCTGTATTGTGTTACATCTCAAACACTCTTCATATTATACCCATTTTTTCATATTTCAAATGTTTTTTTTCTATCGTATTTGTATTAACAGTTGTATACCCTTATATATATTTTTTTTCTATAAAATAAGTTATGAATGATTTATCATAAATTAAATTGCGTTTTCTAATATACAGCCTGGCAGAATAATGTAGACAAATAATAATCTTTGAACTAAGCATGTTATTTCTATGGCAATCCCAACGTCCTTGATATTTCATTTTTGCTTTTCGAAAGCTATCATAATTGTTTTCATTGGTTATTTATTGATAGTTACAAATCATTTGAAATGAATAGACCAATAAACAGTGGAACGAGAGAAGGTATTTACTGTGTATTCCAGCTCTGCTGAATTTCACGCTAGGAAACTCCTGTCTAACTTTGAAGACGTTTACAAACACACTACTGAAATTATTGGGTATGGTCTGTTGACAAATTTTATCAATTTCGTTCGTATTTAAACGATATTTTTGTGGGTTTATGCTGATTTTTAAATAATTATAGCAACACATACATTCAGATTTGAGGTTAGGTTTCAAGTTTTAATTAGACAGTTTATTGTAAATAAAAACTTCCAGGAGAAAAACGACTAGAGTCTACTTTAGTTTTTTTTTATAAACATAATTTAGATTAATTGATAAACTAAAGTTAAGACAAGATTTTTGTGCATAGCTAATGGCTAATAATTATTGTTTATAAAAATAATTGTTACCCTTTGCACAAAAATTGCACAATGCACATTGCACAATGCACATTGCAAAATGCACAAAAATTGCACAATGCACATTGCACAATGCACATTGCAAAATGCACAAAAATCTTGTCTTAAAAACTTTAGTTTATCAATTAATAAATATTTGACAAGTCAAAACATTTTTTCACCAATAAAATGAAGACATAATTTGTCTCGACGCCACCTATTGGGGGATTTAGCCGTTACAAGCCTTCCTCATACTAATAAATTTGTTTGTTTACAGGTGAAATATAATAATAAAAAACCGTAATTATTGAATGAAACACTAGTATATATTGATTAACTTCGTGTGTTTGCGATAAGTCGACGTAGCTCAATGGTAGAGCATCTGACCGGATATTAGAAGGGTGTGGGTTCGAGTCCTGCCGGCGACATTTATCTTTGCTCGGAAGGTTTTTTCAATTTGGATGAGTGTTTCAGGCTAATAATTATTGTTTATAAAAATAATAATTTAGATTGTTAATTTTATTTTGTTTGAGTTGGAAGAGAGAAAACCAAGAGCATGAAATATCATGAAACTGGAAACGAGAAGCAAGAAGAAGCGAAAAACGGTGAGAAGAAAAACCAAAACATAAATGCGGGAAGCTAGAAATTGAAACAAGAAGAAACGGGAAACAAAAAGAAGCGGGAAGCAAGAAATTAAAACCAACACTCAAGCCATTCCTTTGGTCCTATCGCTCCTACATTCCCATATAGACTTTAGGTTGCCATGTACATCGCCTAATTAAATTATATCCTCATCATCCTTAGAGCATGTGCTCCAATTTCTAGCTAAATCAGTACCCCTGGAGTTCCAGTGGGATTCTCTTACCTAGTAAACTCTTACTTACACTTTCTATTAGTAACTAAATGTTTTTTTTAACCGCCCTATGCCTATGAACGTACGTGATACGCACACTTTGATTGTACCATTCTGCGCTATGTGTGAAAATACTTCTCACCCGTACTATATATTTACTAAACCTTTAATTTAAAAAATATATATATATCATACAAATTGGATGGGTATTTTGGCCTCAAATCCAAAAATAAGTTATGTTTTAAACAGGCACCGCAGCCGTTCCTCTTAATAAAGGGCATCATCACATTATCAGTTTGATATTAATAGTAATACTTAAATTTATTAATTGTGTCATTAAAAAAGTCTTTTTCGTTATTAGAAGAATGTATGGTATTGTAATTTCTTAACATCCGCGATAAATGAGAGAAATGTCCCCTATTTGTATGACAGGTTTTAATATAAAAAAAATGTCTTTTATCCTCCTTGTTGATTTTCTTGTTGGTGTATTAATGTTGATTTGTGATAAAATGTTTGAGGTACCGATGTGAAAGGTCTCAAAGTAAGGTGCTTAAACTCTATTATTTGAAAGAATACCTCATGGATTAACGCTGTGATGTGTCTCTGTAATAAGTATAACTATATAATGTACCAGTGAAGTTTTACTTTATAATAAGTGTCTCTGTACACTTATATTATAATGTACCAGTGATATGGTTTTATTACGAATGCAAATTATGTGTTGTAAATATTGTTAATGTACTGTGAATATTAATTATGTATTTTAAATATTAAGTATGTTTGTTTCTAAAAACTGTACTGCGATCCCACGATGAATGTCTTAACTGTAATACAATACATAATGTATTGTGTATTTTATTAATAAATAATATTTTTTTTTAAATAATTTAAAAAGTCAACATCACCATTGTAACTTACTGTGTAGTCAAATTGAAAGCAAAATATTAATTTAATACCTTGTCTACTATAAATAGACCAATACCTAAAATGGTCACCACATATAACTATTCGCAAAAACAAAGACGAAAATTGAGTTACACGTTTTGCTGTTTCAGACATATATACAGAGCCTCCTTTGCTTTCTGTCAATCCATAATTTGAAATGATATAATAGGATGGGGTGAAAGGATATAAAAATTAGGTTTATACCCTTCAGAACTCATGTTTAAAGAATTTAAAGTGAAAAAATTAAATGCTCTGTTCCTATACCACGCAACTTTACAAATATAACTAACTAACTAATTAACCATCACGCCGTTTCCCCCCAGGGGTAGGCAGAGAGGACGGACCGCCAAACAACTCGATCTTGGCATACACTTCTGCACTAAAATCAACACTAAAAATCTAAGGCAAAAGTACATGTTACCGATTCCAATATGTTAAAAAATCTTTGTAGTCAACTAAACTCCAAATACCAAGGAATAAAGTTATTTAATAAATTACCGGGAAACATAAGATTTGTTAATAAAAACTGTATGGAATTCAAAACACGATTAAAAAGTATACGGAAAACGTAAACAAAATAATAAATTCTTCTTTATATCAAAATAAGTATATTGTGAATTAAATCCAATTTTAATTAAATATATATATATCCCATCTCTCACCCCTTGAAATTCACACGTATAAATAAAATGTTTACCAGTATATCATTTTCAATTGTCACCCCAGGCCATCGTTTATTAGTCCTCCTAGCCGCCCCCGGCCGGTGTCGCCCGCGCCGCTTTGTAGCCCGCGGATCAGTTCAAATAAGGAATCCAAATTATTATTACGATATGCCCACGTGGCCTCCGCGTGGCCCACACGGTTACACAACGGATGACATGGAGAGGACCTAATGCGGTCCTGCCGCTGAGAGCTAGATTCTAACCTGACTCTTTCCGTTACATCTGAACTTCATGAAATAGAGGGAGACGGTAAAACGGAGTTGTCAGCGGTACGCCTTTAGCGACAAATATGACGGGTAATGAATATATTTCGAGGGGAGGGGGCAATTTCGACGGTAATTATGGACTTATTGGTTATGTCGACATGTCATCCTCGGCTTATTGGGCGTCAATATTTCCCAGGCTATTTTCAACACAGTAATATAAAATTTGTAAATGACCAGATACTCGATGGAAGAATGGCAGGATTAATAAGTACGATAAGTTTTAAATTGTTCAAGAAAGGGTAATTTCATAGCCAAAATTTGATTAGCGGCATCTCTGTTCTTAGATCAGTACCACACTGACGGGCACCAGTAATTATTATTTTTTATGCAATTTATGACGGAATAATGAAAACTACAAGATTATAATGGAACAGTGAACAAGTTAAAATAGTAGAAAACTAACTAACCATCACTCAGTTTTCACTCCCGTAGGGGTAAGCAGAGGGGATAGACTGTCACACAACTCTTTCTTGGCATACTTTACATGATATATCGCCTGATACACACTATTCTATTTGCGTAAGTATTTGATTCACTTGATCGTGTCTTCTACCGTTCTTGTAGATAACATCTAACATTAATTTAATGGCAAACATTTTATGAGAAACTGTAGGTACCACCTACCAGTAGCGTGCATTGCTCTATGACCAAAGGTAGGCTGTACATAGTTTTTAAAGTTCAGGTATGAATTGTGCAATGGATGTTTGAAAATGCTAATTTTGTTATCATCTTCCGGTGATTGTTGCGGCCAAATGAATAGTTGTTCAGACCAGCTCCTTACCAAATTCGTGTTAATGAGAAATTTTTCGTACTTTTTCACTAGATTTTAATTTCTTTTTATGGTAAGTTTTTCTTAGACTATCCTTTTCAGCCTTTATGAACTGCGCTTCGCTATACCTACCCTCATCATGTAAAAAAGTTCCTACACCTTCTGTTCATTATAATAATACCTAATATTTCATATATATATATATGAAATATTAGGTATATATATATATATATATTTATTTTTTTTATAATTTATTGAAGCTTATAAACCTCATTTTAATATATTTTTAATAATTGAAGATAATATTAACAACTGTCAAAATGAATCATTAAGCCAAAAAGATACAGAAAAGAAAAGTATAACGCTATCAATTGGGATTCGAACCCAGAACCTCACAATCTATCCGGAACCTTGCGCTCTAATCCGCTGATCGGGGTAGCCGTACCTCAATGGATTAGATATTATTTATCTTTGAAGAAGGAACGGTGATTCCGAAACCGATAGGAAAAATACTCAATTAAAGTGGTGTTATGCTAAGTGATTTAAAAAAAATAATTATTTCTTTAATTTTATTTTTATATTTGTTTTATTATTTAAACGCCCAGACGGCTTGTATTAATTACATCATTTAAAAAATCGAAAGGAAAAATAGGAAACATGCACGAAACTTAAATTACACTTGAAAAAAGTTAAGTTAAAATTGAAAAGCTACGATAAAAGTTAAATTACACTTGAAAAAGTAAATAATACTATATCGACAAACTTAATATTAACATTAATAACGAATAATTAAATAATGTAAAAGTTGTAGTTACCAATAATTTATAAACTAGGCAGAAACAGTTCGTTCATCCTTCTTTTGAAATCTGTCCAATTTATATTATTGTCAAATACATCCATAACATTTAAATATTTGTTACCAAGACTGTGTAAGCGTTGAATTGGGGAATTCAAACTATAGTTGGAACGGGATATACATATGTTAAATGTTATTTTTTTATAACGAACAATCACAAAGTTTTAAATTCATACAATAGAATTATTATTTTTATTTTGTTCAAACGTTTAATGCTGTTTATCTAAAAACTGTACATTTTAACTTAATTTGTTTTTTGTATTCGTACTGCCATATATCCTTCCCTCTAAAGTTCTTCAAATAAATCACATGACGACACTCCAAACCCTGCAAACACATCAAATACATTGCAAACACTCGATTGCCAACCGCTCCGCCTTTTGCGCGTGTAAAACTAATAAAAAATGAATTAGGCCGGCGTCGGCCCCGGCACGGAAAGTGTAAAGGGAATCGCTCGGAGGCACGTGGCGTCGGCGTGTTAACACTTCACGCCCGGGACAACAAAGCGATATATTTGCATTCTTCGGATTCAATTTGTTTCCGACACCACTATCTAAATAAATTTACACGGTAAAGAGTGCCCGACGTGCGTCTAAATGCAACAATATTAAATGTAGATAAGTTTGAGCATGTTTATTGGATCGAATTATTTAGCGATATGATTCAACGTATTTCGGATGAACAGATGCTAATTTCATGCATTTTCACTCAGGAGTTGATTTTCTAAACAGCGTTTTTCTATATGTCATAGATCATCCTTGCTGATTATTGAAACGATATAGGATGATACTAAAACCTGCTCACGGCACCGGGAAGAAACTTTTATATTTTATCATTTTTGAAATTGACATTTAAGAGCGCACTCGTACATCAGAGGTTTGTTCTAGAGATATGATGAAAGAAATTTTGAATGGTTAAGAGTGATGGGTTAGGATCTCAAGGCTTCTCTCATCGTTTGGGCGAAGAGAGAGCATGTTTTCCAACAGGTATTGAAGAGTTTCTTTCAAGCACGGAGATAGACGAATTAATATTATTGGTGATTATAGAAAAGGGAAGGAGAATGTATTTCGCATTATATTTTGATGGGAAGAGTAATTTATTATGGGTTATACTTTTAACTTGAGAGGAACGGCTGCGCGGCCTGTTTCATACAAAACTTAATTTTGGATTTGAGGCCAAAAATAAATATATATATGATATTTTTTTCATGAAAAATTATAGTAAATATCTAGTACGGATGAGAAGTTATTTATTTATTTTAGTTTTACATTATGAAGTATAGGCCATTAAAGTCCATGTCCAAAACTAAATTCCCTAGAAATTCCTACCAATATACAATGTCGGTGGGAGCCGAACACCTTAATCTGTTTTAATTTTGAGTGACGAATCTTCTTAATGCGCGTAATGATTGACGATTAATTCATTCATTAATATCTATACTTTTCTTTAAATCCAGATAACTCACCCAATACATTTTTTGCATCCATGTCATAAAGCTAACAATAAAACATGTACATAATATTAATAAAGGCAAAAACTTCCTTCTTCTTTTGGCGTTCATAACATTTTTAAATTTAATCGTATAGAAGTATCTGTCTAGCATTACCATCTTTATTAACATGTAGAATATCATATATATGTATGTATATTATCCCCAAACTGATCAGAGGCATACAAATGCAGATGTGATGTATCATATACATACTCGCCCCACTGCTGTACAATATCAGGTTATGTTCTGATTTTCCAAATAGTAACATTTTGTACATAATTTATTCTAAAATGTAAATATGTTAGTTGTAAGCCTCTATCACTAGTTTTAAGTCACCAGCTACAGGTCTTAGTTGTAAGTCGCTTTCTATATAAGTCTTAGATGTAAGTCACTAATTATAAGTCTGAATTAGGTATTTTTTATTTATAAATCTTAGCTGGAAGCCATTAGTAATTAATCTAATATGTAAATTATTATATATAAGTCTAAGTGATTTGGTATAGGTTAGATAAATTATGTTGTAAAGCGCCCTTGAGGTGATTTTCTCACGAAAACGGCGCTATTGAAATAATCCATTTATTATTATTATTATTATTAGCATTATCAGCCATTTTGGATCAGTGGTTTGTTTTTGACAACTGGAAAGGTTAGTCACGTTTTTGGGTATTCTTCGATTTTTTATTTAGGTTCGTTTCTGAGGCATCATCAGTCCGATTGAAGTGAAATTTTAGATTTATTTTAGCTTTATTTTCTATGTCCTCATCAGCATTTCTTCAAAAAAAAAGTTTTATTCTTTTTAGAAAAAAATTGTTAATAATTGTTAATCCTATGGAGGAATTTCCTAGTTTTGGTCGGAACTTGATAGCCGTTTTCTGGGGCATCATCAGTCCGATTAAAGTGAAATTTTAGATTTGCTTTGTTTTCTATGTCCTTATCAAAAAATACAAAATATTATCGATGTTTTTCGATTTTTTACAAAAAAATTTTTTAGTAAAAAATCGAAGAAAAAACAAAACGTGACTAACCTTTCCAGTTGTCAAAAACAAACCACTGATCCAAAATGGCTGATAATGCTAACATATGATAAACATATGTGTACCAACATAACAAAAAAAAAATCGATAATCGAATGTACACAGCCCACGAAAATTCAAAATTCACCTTTTAACACACCTCGTACTTCATAATTTAAAACAAAAATAAATAAAATATTTCTCATCCGTACTAGATATTTACTAAACATTTAATTAAAAAAATGTATCATTCAGTTTGGATAGGTATTTTCGTCTGAAATCCAAAATTAAGTTATGTATGAATCAGGCAGCGCAGCCGTTCCTCTTAAATCATTAGTAAATATTATGTGTTTTGACTCGGTTATATTGAATGGTTTATATATTAATATAACGATATATTACCTATACATACCTGCTTCCAGACAGAGGTGCACCTGATGAGGGAGCGCACTGGAACGTCGTTACGGTACTTCTACCGGGATAATATGTAAGATAAGAGTATTAAATAATATTATATGTCATATATTATGATATATGTAAGAAAATACGAAAGATATTTCGTGTAATATATTATATGTATTTATTTACTTACACATATACTGTACACTTAATTACAAATTATAAGGTTAGTGTATAAAAATCTACATTTTTAAAGTACTATTACGAATGTCCACACAATATCTTCGTAATTTTGTCTGGCATGTGAATGCTTCTTAATGTGTGTAATAACAATAATAATAATAAATAAAAAGTGTGCAGAGAGATGATGTGGAGAAGTGTAGAGAATTTATGAAATCAGTAATTGTAATTGACTATGAATAAAATTTTGAAGAAAAATAGTGTACACTTTTAAATTAATTTATATCACAGCAAGAAAAATTTATATATTTTTTCTTACTAATAAGGAACCACGAAGTGTATTAATTTTTCGTAGTGAGCATATCATGTTGTGATCACGCGAGTAATATAAGTAAGTTCGTGATTGAAAAAAACATTGGAGGAGTGTAATAAAATTTTAGGAATGAAAAGTAAAAACGACTGTGACCAAGTTGTCTCCAAATATTTGATGAAAGATCGAACAGAGGAAAATGTAACTAATGATTCTGTTGATTATTTCTCTGAAAGTGTTTACAATATGTTACATAAGTGCAACTACAAGGCAGCTGGGTTTTCACCGGAGGATATGCCTCAAAGCATAATAATAATAATCGGATGATTTTTATAGCGCCGTTTTTGTGAAAAACCACCTCAAGGGCGCTGTACAAATCTTACTTCCTATTCTTACATTATTCCTATATTACATCTATTACATTTTTTTTTGGACAGGCTATCATTACACATTATTTATAGACCATATAAAGAGATGCAGTTAAATTATCAAAACTAAATACGGCTTGATCTAAGTTTTCATACATGTTAAATTGAGAAAAAAAAAAATGCTAACTGTATTTATTCCTTACGATATATTGCAAAACGCTAATAAAAATGATAGGAGTCATGTGAAATTGGGCGGCGGTGAGGACGGGGGCCGGGGGAACTGATCCATATCCATATCCAATCTTCTTTGTCTTTGTTGGTGACGCCCCTGGGCGGCCTGACGGGACTGCCCGTACGCCAGGTAGCGCTTGTCGGCCGGCTTTAGGATCTGGAAAGAGCACACCAACGTGTCGTCCATTTCTCGCCCCAGCCGGTCGCAGAGCAGACTGGTCGGGCACGTCCGTGGGCTGCATGATGCACCGTATCTGCTCTGTAGACTGGAGGTCAGAACTCAGGTCGCCGTGAAAGCAGAAGATCTTCTCGCCAAATGTCTTTTCCTATTGCGCCTTTCTCGGCAGCCACGAAATCTAATTTTACGGGTTCCGGTTGTGGTACAACGTTCAAGGTTATACAACGATATCTTTTTGCAGCTATTAAATGGTCCAAAATAACACATTCACTATTAAGTTTGCGTCGTGCAGCCCGGTCGTAAACGATATTGTTTACAATCACCGTAGTTCAAAGAATAACATTGTAAATCAACCATTCACTTTGGACACTTCCCTAGGCTTTTAACAGGCAAAGGTCTTTAAAGAAGCACATGTGGCGAACGCCTTCGACCGATGACCGATGCTTTTGGGTTAATTTAGAACAAAGTGACAGATTTGAACTTAAAATGTTTGGGTTTTTATTTGATTTTTTATTATAAACTTGATTTAAGCCCGAAACGGCCACACTAAAATTATATGATTTTTATAAATGTAACCTATAAATTATTATTATAAAGCATGTACCTACCAAGATCCACAGTGGCTGATATAGAAAACATTATTTTTGGCAAATGAAAGGCTCTTCTCCAGGAATTGATAATATCAGGATGAGTGATATTAAAAACATATTTTAACCTTAGGTCCCATTATAACCCATTTTGTAAATAGAATCTTATTTCAAGCAAAAATTCCTGACGAATTAAAATGTAGTATTATCAGACCTATCTATAAAGGAGGTGATCACATTGTATTGGGTAACTACAGACCAATTAGTATTTTACTATCACTCGACAAAATTCTTGAAAATCAGTTATAATTAGTTAAATATTTGGAAGATGTTTCCATTATTAATACCAATCAATACGGTTTTTTTTTAAAAAGAGCACTGAATTGCTACTTCAAAAGTTTGCCAACCTAATAAATAATGAGTTGAATTGTAAAATATATAAATTAGTCTTATTTATAGATTATTCCAAGGCTTTTGATACTATTGACCATTGTAAATTACGTAAAATACTAAAAATCATAGGAATTAAAGGAAAATTTCTAAAACTTACTTAAGCAACCGGTGCATGAAATTGAAACTATTAAACACTTTAATAAAATAAAAAAAGAAGTATATGGCAGGTGTTCCTCAAGGTTTCATATTAGGTTCAATTTTGAATATTATTTATGTATCATTTATTAAATACATTTTTAGACATGTAAAGCACTTTGTGTATGCGGATGATACTGCTTTGGTAATTTCTAGCAGTGATTTGCAAACATGTATGGACCTTTTACAAAAAGACTACATTGAACTTTTAAAATGGTCTCATGACTCTGGATTAATTATAAATGCAAAAAAAACGAAATTGATGCACATAAGATCCCCAAATGCAAAGGTATACATTACACCTGAAATAAAAACACATACTTCAGATTGTTTACACGAT
The DNA here is from genome assembly GCA_022606495.2 of Halesus radiatus. Classification (NCBI taxonomy): domain Eukaryota; kingdom Metazoa; phylum Arthropoda; class Insecta; order Trichoptera; family Limnephilidae; genus Halesus; species Halesus radiatus. The sequence continues at coordinate 16,497 of JAHDVE020010696.1, forward strand.
GGCATTCTTGCATCGTGTTGATGCAAGAATGTTGACCTTGTGAAAGCATGTGTTTATTTAGGTGTCATTATCAATTGTTTTTTTCAAGTGGGATTTACAAATAGATAAGGTTTGTGTACGACTAAGATCAATTGTTAGTAGATTATTTAAATTAAAATTCTTTGTTTCGGTTTTTAAACTTCGAATAATTTATTTATTATTAGCGGAATCTGGTATAAGGTACGGGATCACAGCCTGGGAACTTTCCTGTAAAACAAACATCAATCATGTTCAATCAGTGCAAAATTCATTGGTTAAATTATTAGCTCATAAAAGTTTATACAAACAAAGGCATAATATTCCATATTTTTATCAGAGTTTCAAAATTCTTTCAGTAAAATTAATTCAGCACATTAATAACCCTATATATAATACAAATAGAGTAAAGCACACTTGTGATACTCGTCTCAATTTTAATGAAGAATTAATGGTTCCTAAGCATAAAAACAAATATGGACAAAGAACTTTAGATCACATGATTCCTAGTTGTATAAATATGTTACGCGCTGAAATAAAAAAAAATGTATTAAAACTCAACACATTGAAAACTTGGCTAGCTAAAAAAAAAAATTAATATGTAAGATAAGAAAAAAAAATTTTTTATATTAGTTGTTTTTGTGTTTAATTCATAGAACTCCATTATTTTTTTTTTGAAATTTAGTATTGTGTTTATTAAGTTGTGCAAGTATTTTAATTTTTATTATTGTGACAGCTGTTTCTGCGTCCAAGGGCATTTTAAAAACTGTGGTTAATTCACATTGCGGCGACTTACTTATTTACTCCCACCATTTTAGTGAAAAAATAATTAAATTTAAGGTACTTATAATTATAATGTGTTTTCCCCGCATTTAAATGACAATGTTCTCTTAAGTGATATATTTATTTAAATATGTTATATGTCACAAAAATAAATAAATAGAAACGTGTTTTGTGACCAGATCTGAATAGTCAGGTACTTCTCCACCTTCCTCTTTCCCATCTCCTTCTCCTCCTCACTACCTTCAGCTTCACAATATATCCCAATTGGGGATGCCTTAGTCTCACTGGCTCCAGACGGTTGGGAGCAGATATATGAATGCGAATGAAGCGAAGAACGGATGTCAAGACAGATGTCAAGGTGTTAGTTAATTAATAAGAACTATAATAATTTATTTTTTTAAGAAATTTTCAAGATCATTAATTATAATCATTAATAATTATTTCTTCCTACGTAATAAGAATCTGCAAAACTGCCTATCAAAGATATTCAAAGTGGAGACTAAAGCCTTCTTGGCATTTTCGTCGAAGATAATGAGATAATGCTAATGAAGGAGTTCCCTTGAAGGTTAGCTTCCAAAGAGCGAGGCAGTATCAATGTCTAAACAATTTAATATAAAACTAATTTATAGTTTGCACATTTACTGGTTTGTATGATACTTAATCGTATCTATTTAATTGCTTCGTTATAGTACATACTTTAAATCGTGGATATACTGGCAAAATAACTGTAAAATCGCTGTTTTGTACAACACTTAACCGTAACTATTTACTTGCTTTGTTATAGTACACACTTTAAATCGTGGATATACTGGCAAAATAACTCTAAAATCGCTGTTTTGTGCAACACTTAACCGTAACTATTTACTTGCTTTGTTATAGTACATACTTTAAATCGTGGATATACTGGCAAAATAACTCTAAAATCGCTGTTTTTTACAACACTTAACCGTAACTATTTACATGCTTTGTTATAGTACATACTTTAAATCGTGGATATACTGGCAAAATGACTCTAAAATCGCTGTTTTGTACAACACTTAGCCGTAACTATTTACTTGTTTTGTTATAGTACATACTTTAAATCGTGGATATACTGGCAAAATAACTCTAAAATCGCTGTTTTTTACAACACTTAACCGTAACTATTTACTTGCTTTATTATAGTACATACTTTAAATCGTGGATATACTGGCAAAATGACTCTAAAATCGCTGTTTCGTACAACACTTAACCGTAACTATTTACTTGCTTTGTTATAGTACATACTTTAAATCGTGGATATACTGGCAAAATAACTCTAAAATCGCTGTTTTGTACAACACTTTACCGTAACTATTTACTTGCTTTAATACTTTTGCTATTTACTTGCTTTAATACTTTTGCTATTTAATTGCTACATACTTTAAGTCGTGGATATACTGACTAAAAAAATTGATAAATCAAGTTCATTTTTGAACCAACTCCAAACTTCTTTAGCAAAATCAATAATATTGTTATAATGCAAAATCGATTTAACGTTTTTTCCAGTACAAACATATTGGGTTTGATTCATTAACGGGGAGAGGGACGTCGGAGAGTTATTCTTTATTAATTCAAAATAATGATAGAATTATTACGCAATACGATAAACATAATGTTTTTAAAAAGAAAAATATTTAATAATTATTTTTATTGTATTGCGTAATAATACTACCATTATTTTGAATTAAAAAATAATAACTCTCCGACGTCCCTCTCCCCCTTAAAAAAAATGTGATTTGTTGCTTATTTGTTAACTGATTTAACGGTTACAAAATTACAAACATATTTTAAAATGCATTATAACTCCGTGGGTTCTGCCAGTTTATAGAATGTAAAGAGCTTCATAATAGTGCTTTGTAAAGAGAACGGGTCCAATCTACAACTCGTTCTTGTGTTCAACAGCTCGGCTGTGGACTGATCTGCCGGCCTCTGTGTTTCCTCCATCCTACAACATGGGTCTTTTCAAGGCCCAAGTTCACTCCTTTCTATCTTCTAAAAGTCCCTCCACACAGCATCCCCAAAAATGATATAGGCCTTGAGGAAAATTATTTCCCTCAGGGTCTCAGTAAAAAAAAACTTATTAATCCCAGCGCAATATTAAATACATACTATGCAAAATAATATTCCATCATATCTCGTGGGTGAATGCTTGAGAATATAACCTAGGTAGGCGCAAATATTCTGAGGAAAACAAAACGGAAAATAATGTCGATTATTGTAATTTAGTCCTCTTTTGTTGGTAGATCTCTTCACGGGTTTCGACACATCCGTGTCACTCGCTAGCGCACCAAAAATGCCCGATTAAACTAAAAGCCAAGGTGTATTAGTTCTACTTGCAGTATGTAATTAAATCATCTATGATATTTCTATGCCATCAAATTCTCAATCCAAAACACACGATTTTGCATTACTTTGCATTGCATCGCCTTAACCATAAATCATATCAGAATGGTCAGGACAACAACCGCACTGCGTCAAAATTTACCATGAATTTTTTAGGGAAAATTTTGAGCTACCTAGTTTAGAAGCCGTTCTCGCGACTGCACTGCAATTTAAATGTCTTCTTTCTGTAGATATTAATTAATCATTGGGGTGTGAGGTTAGGGTATGGCCGCGGTGCGGGAGGGTGGCGGAGAGAGGGGAAGGGAACAGGCACCGGAGGAATGCACATCAAATGAATGCAATTAAATTTTCGCGCGGCACAAAGCGCCTTTTTAATTGGAATGATTTGAATTTTTCGAGGACTTACTATATCATCCATATTATTATGGATTACCTAGCACCTAGAGGGATACCGATGGGGGTGTTTTATACGTTTTTCTAAACTGTCGAATGGTTGCCTCAATGGCTAAGCGACTTAAACCATTTGCCCTGGTAGAGAAAAATTACGACGTTCTAATTAATACCAATGAAAATATAAATAAAAATTTTGTCTCCGGTGAATTTTTTTTTTCTTTCAAATTTATACAAAACAAACGAAAAAATCACTTGTTGTTATCGATCTTCCACCACGGACAAATAAGTATTAGGAATGCACGTATAATAATAACATTTTTTTTAAATACCAGAACATCGGTCTCCGTGGTTGAGTGGTTACGATCCTTGGCTACGAATCCGGAGGTCGCGGGTTCAAATATTGACCTGCGCAAATAAATTAAACAATGTAGTATATTTGCGGCACCTTCTAGAGTGGTAGATACTCTCAATATCGCCCTGGTGAAAGATTAGCATTCATAATTGATACGTTGCTTTAAATTGCGCCACCATGTTTGGTAACCAGATCTGAATAGAAAGGTCCATCGCCACCTTCCTCCTCCCCATCTCCTTCCTCTCCTCAACATCTTCAACCTCACAAAATACCCCAATTAGGGATGCCATAGTCTCAGTGGCTCCAGACGGTTGGGAGCAGCTGGGACTCTTGTGTGTGGCATCACATAAAAAATAAAATAAATTATCGCCTGAAAAATATGAAAATTCACATTATTTACCAGAAAATTTCGAATTTTGCTTAATTGGATTGAAAATAGCAAAATTTGTGTTTTTCGCGTTAAAATGACGAAATTCACGCATCATTTCGCGTTTTAATTTTAGATCTCTACACATATGACACGATATTCATATCCCCTAGCAATAGTAGATACAGCTTTTTCGCGATAACCGAGGGAGGAGCAAGTGGCAGGCTTTGTGGCACTTGTAGAAAAGAGGGTGCTAGGAATTAGGAACAAATAAGATTTACACATTAAAGATTCCTTCGTCCAAAATTACTGAAATAAAATATTGCCAAAAACGATATTTTTTTTCCGTCTAGATTAATTATAACGTATTTGTAAATTTTCCCACTAATTTTACTTTTCGTTCTTCTTTCCTTGGTAGATTTCAACATTATCAAAAGTGCCTCTAAAATCATGAAAAATCTTATGCAGGTAATACCTTATCACTAAAAACAGAAAAATAAATTCTCTTCAACGTACCTACCTCGTCTAAAAGATAATATTCCATACATTTTAATATAAAAACATTCAGTTTAGTTGGGTATGCATTAATTTGAAACAAACTTTTGTATGAAACATGTCCTTGGACCTTTACTCTTAAGAGGAACGGCTGCGCTGCCTGTTTCATATATAACTTAATTTTGGATTTGAGGCCAAATACCAATCCAAACCGAATGATATGTTTTTTTTTATATTAAAGGTTTAGTAAGTATCTAGTACGGATGAGAAGCATTTTTTTTTTTACATTATGAAGTATAGGTGTATCGAACGTCACCGCCTCTCCCGGAATGTTTTGACGCGGCACATTTGTTATATGTAAAATATTGTTATTTGTTAATGTATGTAACGGGCGGTCTGTGATGAGCGTGTTCTCACAGACCGCTCAGAAAAAGAAATGACTTGAATAAAAGCGTCAGCAGCATGGCGGTGTGGAAAGGGAGGCTTGGGGGCTTATGCGCAGGGCGGTATAGGTCTGTGCGTTACAGAACGCCTTAAGTAGCCTGCGAAAGCCACTGCGGGCAATTAGCATTTGACTGCCTGCCCGACTAGACACCTTCTCTCTCCACTGCCCGCTCTGACTTCTGATCTACCCGCCTTTATTTATTCTTACTACCGCCTACCTTGGACCCCCCATCGGACTACTGCCTCGGACTGGACTCAAATAAGCAATGTCACACAGACAAGGCTTGCAAAAGTCGTAAATGAGGGTCTTGTCGCTAGTACCGTTCCTCCACGCAGAGGGAACGGTAGGAGTGCTACCACCCCTACCAGCCCCGCTCCGTAGATTGGGATCAGCCGCCTCATACAGTTCATTTGTGTGCCAGATTACGTCTGGTACAATAGGCTATGAAAAAATATATAATTTTCGTAATTTTAGAGGAAACTTAGAAAATTATTTGTGTGTTAACTGTTTTTTTTAATATCTTTTTGATATGTAAATATGATAACGTACATAAAAATATAAAAACACAACATTTTAAAAAAAAGTTTTTTTCGGATCGATATTTTATATATGGCAAATTTGTGTTCGAACGTAAATTGGTCGTTTGTAATTTAATTTAAAGTCCACCATCATGATTTTTTAATTTTTTTTTATATATTTCATTATATTATCAAAGTACACGGGGTAAAACTTTTTTTACGTCACCGTTAGCTCCCAAATAATTGTTAAAGGTGCCTAAAATCGCGAAAAAACAGTTCTTTTAATGGTCCATATTTCATAATGGAAATCAAAAATAAATAAATTACTTCTAATCCGTACTAGATATTTACTATACTTTTTGATAAAAAAAAGATCATTAAATTTGGGTTAATATTTTGGCCTCAATTCCAAAATTAGGTTTTGTATGAAACTGGCCGTGCAGCCGTTCCGCTTAACCTTGGAAGGCTAATCATATTTTTATACGTTAGTTCTAATCAATATCATTTGTCAATTTGATTAACACTGAGTGGATTTTTTTGTTTTTGAAGGTTTCAAATGTGTATGTTATTTTATAAAACAACCGTATTTTTGGTGACATGTAAACATGTTTTTAACATATATAAATGATTAAAATATAAACATGTTTTTACTTATAATGCTCACAAAAAAAAAATGTTTATATAGATATTTGTTATCCTGAAGGGGATACAATTCCTAAAATTCGAACTAAATCGCGCACTCCTTATGCAGGTGGCGAAAAGGTTGAAATTCCCGCTTAACACCGGCAGTATGTTTCGAGTTACGCAAAAAAAAACATCGCAAAAATGCGTTTTGTTTTATTTTAAGAAATTAAAGGTTTTTGGGTCACATCCTAAAAAAACCAATTTGCGACAAAGAACAATACGACAATATCGGAAAAAAGGTTGGTAAGTAGGACATTTTACATGTTCTTTTTTGGTCTGATACTTTATTTTTTTTCTAGGTTTATAAAAAGACTCACCAAAAAATCCCCTTAAACGAAAGGCCAAGACGTGTTAGTTCTACTGGCAGTGTTTAATTAAATGATCTATAATATTTCTAGACCATCAAATTTTCAAACCAAAAACATATGATTTTTGGTTTGAATTACTTCCCATTTACATTACTTCCCATTACATCGCCTTAAAGCCATAAGTTTGTTTTTTCTCTTTAATAGATTAATTCTCTCATAAAATATTAATCTTTCGTACAATTGACACATTTACGTATGTTATGTTCTCTGCAGACTGGACTAAAAAGAGTGTCGTGCCTATATAGAAAATGGTGGTACTTACCCCCGTAGTGCTGTCACTCCCTACAAGCCCTCTTCGGCGATTGAGTTGGCACGAAGAACTAGCGCAATCGGCGAACACGTTAGAGAGATCCAGCATGAAATGCAATCAGTGTTAGTTGAAACGACTCAGATGAGTCTTCTAGGGTTAGTGAAAAGAACTACTTTTATTAAACATCTATGATTTTGTTACGAGTAGGAAGGAAACATTTTCCATTTATACAAATCATTTTCTTAGAGGGGTTTATTTAACAGTAAAATCCATTTGGTAAATACGCTTGTAATAGTAAAACACTAGAAATCCCTTAACAAACAGTGAATCGAGTTTTTAATAGTATTTACAGTTACCTAAGTCCTACGCCACTCACGGCGAACATTCTACCATAATACGCTCCTCTATTATAATACCTACACTGTTAGTAGTTGTACGATGCCGTTTTACTGTTTGGTCAAAGGAAGCACAATGTCGTGTTAGACTTTGTGTCAATATTACGGGAGGAGGGGGTGCCCGGGGCGAGCGGGAGGGGGCTGTACATTGGGGTTCGGGTAAGGAATTTGTCAGGAATAATGTAGTTCTAACAAAAAATACGTTAGATTCTGTAAAAGCTTGATGACGTGCGACTATGTTTACTGTTGTGTGATTAATCACGAAGTAGTATCGCCCATGTGAAAGACAACTGTTCGTAAATGAAACTTTGCTTTAATGTCTTCGGCCGTGTTTGGTGAACAGTCCTGAATAGCCAGAAACTTCATTACCTCCCTCTTCCCCATCTTCGCTTCTAACCCACTCCCTTCAGCCTCACAACATACCCTAATTAAGGATGCCATAGTCCCACTGGATTCGGACGGTTGAAAGTGGTTGGGACTCGTGTGCGGTATTCACACAATACAAAATTTTGCTAAATACAAGTAGTTACCTTATAATGAACATATTAAGGTTAAACAGATGGCTCTAATTTAAATATTTTATTAAAAACTAAATAAATAAATAAAAAATACCGTTTTAGCACGTAATGCTTTTATATATTTAATTGATTTTTTTTATTGGCGGGTGGACATACGAAATATGAAGTGGAATAAATTGTTACTGTGGATTTAAAGCTCAAGTCCTGAGAAACTTATAAAAATACTGTATATGTTAGTTTTACAATAATATATTGTATTTTTATAAGTTTCTTGAAGGGCTTGAACTTTAAATCGATAGTAACTATTTATTCCATTACATATTCCATTACCGTCAACAAAAAAATCATTTCAATATTTAAAATATTAAATATTACAATGAAGTTTATGAGCTTCAATAAGTTATTCCTAACTCTAAAATTTTCATTACATTAAACAAAAAAATTTGCTTACTTATACCGTAATTCTAAAATTTCCATTAAATATTGTACTTTCTTGCTGTTACAATACTTAAAATACTCATACTTACTCATATTACCCACACACAGGCAGCGCCTATATGGGTTCCCATTTCTTACTATTATAAATTAAACAATCGTGCATGTAAAAATAGTATATAATTTATGTTCAATTTTATGGTAAACTGTGGGAAAAAAATTGAACAGATTATTATTGATACTTAGGTATAGAGTATGATATAACAATCATTTCTCCAGCCGGTTCCGATAGATCAAATAGGTTTAAACTTATTTAACAACAGCCCTGTGTTCTAAATCTGCATTTTTTGCGTTGGATAACGCAGGTTAAATCGGCCATAAACATTGCATTTTTACAGTTTTTTTTAATTACCTGTTGGAACTATAAATTACAATTACATAATGAAATAACTAAAAAATATTAAAACAGATAGAAGACTTGTTTCTTACCTAACTTTTATTTTCAAAGTTGTTATTGGTTTTATTGACAGCCCTGATATTATCAGCTTAATTAAATTATTCCAACTAGAACGACTCGATCTAAAATTTTATTCAATTGTAACAATAATTTCAGGACTGAGTCATTTAAAAGTTCTCTTATACCTAGACTTCACGCAGAAGGTAATACATTTTCAGACATAGTAGATACGTTCAACTGCTCTGAATACAAATACAAACAGACGATTATTGCATACATCCTCAACAATTGTTAATATGTGTCTAGAGTATAAGTATCAGTGAATGTGAGGTATATTTTGAATAATCGTCTGTAGCTAATTACTTGGAATGGTACTTACACTATTTTATTCCTGTATTTGTTCATTTTGAAAATGAAATATTTAGTTGTTGTATTTCATTAAGGCTATCTATTTTATCTGTGTACCTATGTGATGTGTAACTAAATATGTAAAAGCCCATATAGGGCGTATATAATATAATAAATAAACTCATCGTCGTCTCTCGGGTTTGCGTTATGGATTTAACTTGCGTTAGCGAACGCAAAAGATACAGACTTGAGTCCCAGATCCATCCATTACTCCTGCGTGATAACCAGCAATTGTTTTACCGTGTATCTGAGTTTTCTGCAAAGCGAGCCCTTGCGCAAACACTGGGTGCTCGGCGCTCGCCGCGCGCCGCTGCAAGATGTGATTCTCGTGATGAAGGGGATTACTACCCTCGCACTTACTCGTCGCAAGTCTGACTCGAGCCAATGTGCAAACAGATTACGCCTCGGGGAGGTAAAAACTCTCTCTTCTCACCCTCTGTACCCCTGGTACCGTGGTACTCTCCCACTGGGACAATAAAAATATACAACATTTTAACATCACCTACATTTTATCATTAGTTTGTGAACTACTTACGGTTCAATTACGACATATATTATGTACACGAAATGACTTTGATTATGATGTACTGGGAAATAGTCGGTTTTCAAGTTCCTTTATCAGGATGGGGGTATTATATTATAAGATACTAGCTGATGTGTATCCGTCCTTGCCGTGAAGACGTGAATTTTTGCTTGTCATTTGGGTGCCATAATTGATTTTACAGCGAAAGTAATGCCTTGTGATGACTATTACTATCTCTAAAGATAAACAATTTGTAAATTTTATTTCATTCCAAACAATTATTTTTTCAAAAAATATCTAATTAATAAAGTTCTTAAACCTACTTGTGATTTCAATTTTGAAAATATTCTACCCAAACAACCTTCTTCTTTTGAATATGCAATCTGTGGCTAACCAGAGTGTTATATCTATGGGCTAAAATAAATAAAACAGGGCGGGTTCAGTGTTTTTCATACTAATTTTTAGACGTTATAGCAACAGTTTTACATATTGGATTTCATTCAAATCACTTTCTAAACCTTCCCGGCACTAATAAAAATAAACTGTGCTATCGAGGACAAACAAACAAACAAACAAACATACATTGATTTTTATAAATATATAAGAGATACGAGTATTCACCATTTATACATCTACCAAACCAATATGTATCTTCCTAATACATAATTTTGTCCCACCAGGGGCGTGTATTGATCTATAAGAAAAAGTTAGTCTGCGTGTAGTTTTTCAAGTTCGGGTATGACTTATTGTGCGTTGAAAATTTGCCATTTTATACCCTGTGACTTATTCATCACACCGTTTCGCCGCAGGAGTATGCAGAGATAATGGACCGAGAAACAATCCCGTCTTGGCATACACTCCTTGCTTCATTCACATTCATACATTGTTTCATACATATTATTCTGTTATTTTGACTTTTGACATGGCCCGACTCAAGTTTTTGGTTCACTTTGTCGTGACATGTCTTTTCCGGACGTCCCCGGCCTCATTTTCCTTCCATTCCCGTTCGCATTATATATTCTACTTACACTCCTTTCTTCATTCAACCGCTCTACATGCCCAAATCATGTAAGTGTCCTTTTAACGCGTTGAATCCAATTTGATTCAGCTAAAAATACCACCTCGAAGAAAATTTTAATAATGTATAAACCAGGGTAGGTTGCAACTGGAAAGTAGAAATTTGATAATTTGAAATATTTCGTTAGGAAAAAACAATTATGACATTAAAAAACTTCACGCATATTGAAATGTTTATCTTTAATTTGTGGTTATTGATTTTTTTTTTTTAAATATATTTTCATTTTTCTTGCTGGTACAGGTGTCAGTCTTTATGTACTGTATGCCACTGGTCCTACTATATTTCATAGATATATGAATAGGTACCTAATCAAGTAGTTATTGAACAGATAGACTTAATATGTAAGTGAAATAAACCATTTCTAAAGATGCGTAATCACTTTGTGGGGTCATAATTAATAAATTAATACGAATTACTTCGTTTAAAATAAAACACCTTTAAAACAACGATCCAATCTCACGATAAGTGAGCAAAATAATAATATGTAATTATTTAAGGCTGCTCTCTGACGATCCGGTGAGGAACGAACATTTCACTCGTTACTGCAGATACTGCACAGAAAAGTCAAGTTTGCTAAAGTAAGGTGACGGTTTCCAACGCAGTCCATTGTGGGACTTTTCTGCGCAGTGTCTCCAGTAGCGAGTGAAATGTTCGTTCCTCACCGGACCGTCAGAGAGCAGCCTAAGACTAATTTGTAAGGTAGGAATAATATATGTAAAATAATGGTATTAGATAATATGATATAGACAATGAAATGAGATCAGAATAATATGTATATATGTTGTTAAGTTAAAAAAGTGTAATGATATGTATGTTGTTAAGTTATAAAAGTGTAATGATATGCATATATGTTAAGAAAGTGTAATGATATGTATATACTCGTATGTTGTTAAGTTAAGAAATTGTAATAATAGTATTTCTTTGAACTTAATAAATAATAAAACTTATAATATATATGAATTCCAGTGCTTAATGACGATATGTAGGGACATGATAAAAACACTTTATTTGTAATAACTAGCGATGGTATTTTATGGGAAAAGTGGTGTTACTTCTCAAGCGGTGATCGAGATTATGCGTTAAATGTAAATTTTATCTAGGAAATCGTTCAGTTGATTGGTCAACCTTACAAGTAATGCAAATTACTGGAATTGTACCTCTGTGACATAGTTAAACATCACTATATAAATATACTTCGCGCGTGTCAACATCTATACATGTTCAAACTGCGTTCATAAAACACACATCAAGCAATTGCACAAATCCGATTTCAATCACTGCACGGGGTAACGCGTTATGTCGCTGTGCAAATAATAAATAAACACTCGGGTCGTGTAATCGCAAAGTGGAAAGGCGGGGGCGGTAGCCTGGGGGGCGGCGCCGGGGCGGGGGGCGCTTAGGCAGATTTAATGAAACATTTCGGGTTCACTGAACTGCTCTAGGATGATGGAAAGGTAAATAATTGTTGTCTACAGCCTGACGGGTGAGCTTTAATTGTCTACTAACAAATAATAAAGTTTTTTGCAACAATCAAATAAAGGTATTATTTCGTGGAGTTTATTGATGTATGAAACCTCAAAATTGGTGTTCTTGTAATGTTGAACTAAGAGATGGGACAAGAAGAGGGAGGAAGAATGTGAGCACCTTTCTTGTTATATTTCGTGAATATTATGGTGGTCTATCACAATATATAAGACACTGCGATTTGCCTGAGATGTTCTGCTGATTTTTTAAAATAAAATACAAAATAATATTACGCATTATAGATATGTCTTTATCCTTGGTTTTGACAAGCTTGAAAAGTCATAAAATGGATCCCAGCAAACTCTATGTCTTTCTTTTTTCGATAAAAAATAAATAAACCGATCGAAACGCCACTTTTTTGCTGCAAAATACCAAAAAAGGAACATAACATTAGTATTTTTGTAAAATACTAAACCCTTTTGACAAAAATTTAACCGAAAATCACGTGAAATTCATCAAAAATAATGCAATATTTTCAAGACTCTAATTATGTAGTATCGTTTCGACTTTTAAAAAAAATTCTGTCATAATCCTCTTCATGCAATCTTTCTAAAAAATTAAAAATAAAAAAAATCAAATATCCCTCGTTTCGGAGCGATTGGAAATATTATACTTCACTAAGCTTTGAACCAACTACCTCTATTATCAAAGCCAATACTCTCTGTTATTTTAAATTAAAATGTACTACAAAATGAGTACTTATGTACAAATTTTAATTTATCCGAATACTACCATCCTCACAACATATCCCCTTCGGGGATGCCGTAGTATCACTGGCTTCAGTTAGCATTGAGCAAATGGGACTCATAAAGTCTCTCACCGACATTGAATAGGGATACCTGCGACTATTATTTTTATTATCCTAGCCAATATTATTCAATTGACATAAATGGACCAGTCAGGCAGTCGGTAAAGCAAAAGGATCGTTTGAATTGGAACATTGTATTATTTTGGTAGTTACAATATGTTTTGTGCCGTTGTTATTATTGGTGTGTTGATAACAAATAACAGGTGTTCACTTTCCTAAATTCTTATTTTAGGTTCATTGGTCAGTGTTACCGTTCAAGACCAAATAAGTATGAATGATAGTTGAGAAAGTGCGGTAAACTTTTTTTTTTAATAATATTCACCATTTAACTTAAACGCCAGTATTTTTAAAGCATGTTTTCATAGTAGATTTAAAACTTTTTTTTATCGTGAAACGGGTTCCATTTGAAGAGATTTTGAATCAGATGACGTCATAATGGTTATCAATCTCTTCACATTTGCTAAGAAATGATTCTCCGAACGGGGTAGAATGACGTCAGAAGTGATTTGATTTTTTAATCCACTGATGACCATTCACAATAAACTGATGTATTTACAATCGAAATTTATTCTTCTATCTGAATATATTGTTTTTAGTCAATTATGACTAACAACATATTAATGTTTCAATTTCGTTCCTTATATTTGCTAATTTATTTATTACGGATTTTTACAGATGTTCACACTAACGTGAGATCGATCCAGATATAAAAACTCGGTTATTATACGAAAATTACAAATACTTATAGACAAAAGAAACATTTAAAAAAGTTCTTCGTTATGAAAATTTTATGTGAAAGTTCTTATAAAAATGTCCTTGATTGTACCTAGATATTACCACAGACAACAATTAACCTATTTAAGAACAATAACCATTTAATTTATTACGTCTATTTGAGTAATGCCTATAGTACATTCCAACTAAAAATATTTTATGAAACAATAGAAGTTACGCATTCAATGTAGGAGACTTAATTGAGTTTGAAATTGTATGCTTTGTTACAAATTACTGTATAATAAACATAATGCACAATCCAGAAATAACCGGGTCATTTTCATCATAAAAGCTATATCAACAAGTCAGAATATTATTATGACATACTGGGACAAGATTGAATCAGATGCAATAAATTGTAAAGACAATACATTTGCCTACACTTCACGATATAGTCCACGTATTGAAGAAATTAATCTAGAAAGTTTTGTTCTCTTTGCACCACATTTCACCACGACGAAAAATTAAGAGCTTCGCGTCTACGGAAAGGTTTGACGACCTCCGTGACCAAATGCTTAAGATCATTTAATAAATAATAACAATATCATTAAAAAATTTAATGACGGTATTAAATAAAAATGATTAGATCAAATTATATAAAAATGATCTGATCAAATTAAATATAAATTATCATATCAAATTAAATAAAAATGATCCCATCAAATTAAACAAAAATGATCAGATCAAATTAAACAAAAATTATCAGATCAAATTAAATAAAAATGATCCGATCAAATTAAATAAAAATGATCAGGTCAAATTAAATAAAAGTTATCAGATCAAATTAAACAAAAATGATCAGATCAAATTAAATACAAATTATCAGATCAAATTAAATAAAAATGTCAGATCTCCTTCACATTATTTAATCCTCTTCTATTACATAAAGAAGAATGTCCCGGGCGGGCGGTTCGTGTTTGTTTTGTATACAAATCTACATTTTTATTCCGAGCTTGATGAAATTTTGCACCCTTGGCTTTCAAAACAAGAGGAAGGTCACTGTCTACATGTGATTAAAAAAAACTCCCCTTCCCCCTTTCCCAGCCCTTATGGTAACTTCTTGAAATGGCGGGTTGTTCAGCTATTATTAAATAAATGAAATAAGATTAAAAATAATAACTGCAATTTTTTTATGTTATTTCACATTTAATCGTATAAATTACAAATACTTGTATTTGCGCCACGTTCCAGAGTGGTAGATACTCTCAGTATCATCCGTCGAAACGTTGCTTAAAATAGATTTAGTCGTGTTTCGTGACCAGTAATAAAAATAATAATATGAGCTAATTTATAAATATATAGATACGGTAGTTTTGTGAAGGTTCACCTCAGGTGCGCTTTACACTAACTAACCTAACCTAATATAATTATAAAATAATAGATATACTTCATAGTATATCCGTTATTTTAGTATATATACGATATATATATATGCAAATTAAAACTATGATATAAGATATTCATGAGCAGCAGATTCACAAGTATTAATATGAAAAGAGCAAGAAAATTTACACAAAATAACCTAACCTAATATAATTAGAAAATAACACATATATTACATGCATGCAAATTATAACCAAAATTTAAAATATTCACGAGTAGCAGACTCAATTAGATGAACATTTTAGACCAGATCTGAATGACTACAATCTCTACATTCCTTAAAATAACCCTTGTAACAGCGACAATAAATACCGTAAATATCGGCATCTCGTATTGTCATTTACCTAAAAATCACTGAAGACCAAGAGGTCATCACAACAACCAATCCGATTCCCCATTTCCTTCCCTTCCCTATACCCTTCAGCCTCACAGCATACCCCAATTTCTGATTCCATAGTTATACTGGCTCCAGTTAGCAGGGAATAGTTGGGACTCTTGTGCGGTATTGATATTGGAAAAAGAGTAAAGATTTTCTTATACAACCAACTGTGGTCAAATTAATGGTTGATTTGTCAAATTCAAAACCCATGAGGGAAATTTAACCTCCTTATTTTTTTATTTAAATGGGAGCTCCTGGAATTCGCTCAAGAACATTTTTCTGAATTTCCTACTTGCAATTGAACTATTACATGGAATTTTATTTTTGGATTCTGACCCTCGGTTTATCTATTTTGAAGATTCTTTTCTTTTTTTCTAAAGAAAGACAATTCCCGGGTTACGAATAGCCCTACAATATTCGAAAAGCTCTTGCTACCATCACAGTGAGCGAAAAATTTTGCTTGTGTCATGATGGAGGACTTAACCAGCAGTGGAATCGAAGGCACGACGCCTGGGTGGGATCCAAACGCGATACCAACTTAGCCACTGACCGGTCAGATCTCCTTCACATGTGTGAACTGTGTGAACATGTGTGAAATGTGAGAACTGCAGGAGTACCACTGAACTGATTTAATAAATAATTATTTTAAATAAAAATAATAATAACTACTTTGTTTACACTGCTGCACTGTTTAATATATAAACATCAACATGTTTCAGAAACGAAGCTTCTCTCATCAGAATACTGTGTATCCTGAAACAAAGTACTTCTTGTTAAATTTATAAATAATGACGCCATAAATTAATAATACATCTATTGAAGGAATTATTTAAAAGTTTACTATAGTAAAGCTCACCTGAAGTCAAATAACACAAAACAGCGCTATATAAATGCATGTTATTATTATTACTATTCACCTAACCATTCAAGATCTTCAGCATCAAATGTATCATAGTCCCACTGTGTCCGAGAAATGTCAGAACTAAGCTCAATTTTTGTTTACTTAATTTTATCAAGGAAAACCATAAATGAAAAATTTTAAATTCGTATTTCAGGTCCAACTCTATTTTCCAGATGCAGTAGATTTAATATATTATGTATATGTAAATTTATACTGGTTCATCATCTCAAAAAAGACATAAAGGTAAAATCTCACATAATCATAATATAAGATCAAAGCAAATTTATAAACTAAATGTACCTATGTGTAATACTACCTTTGAGCAAAGAAGCTCTGAAATATTAGCTGTAAAGTTATGTAACAAACTCCCACCTAGTGTCAAATGAAGTAAATCAATTACTAACTACATGAAGTCCAGCGAAACTTTACTTAAGGAATGATCAGAAAAATAACTGACTAGTATTTTTAAAAAATCGCCACGGAAGTTATTGAAAATACCCTACCCAAACCTTGAAGTTGAAATACAGAAGTCGCTGAAAACCCTCTATCTAAAACCTAGTTAGCCTCAGAACAGGATCTCCTGGTAAGGAGGACTGAGTATAGTAATTGATAAAAACTAATATAAACTAAATGTACCTATGTGTAATACTACCTTTGAGCAAAGAAGCTCTGAAATATTAGCTGTAAAGTTATGTAACAAACTCCCACCTAGTGTCAAATGAAGTAAATCAATTACTAACTACATGAAGTCCAGCGAAACTTTACTTAAGGAATGATCAGAAAAATAACTGACTAGTATTTTTAAAAAATCGCCACGGAAGTTATTGAAAATACCCTACCCAAACCTTGAAGTTGAAATACAGAAGTCCCTGAAAACCCTCCATCTAAAACCTAGTTAGCCTCAGAACAGGATCTCCTGGTAAGGAGGACTGAGTATAGTAATTGATAAAAACTAATATAAAACATAAATAATTCATTTCTTTCTGGACTTGTAAATAAAAATCGGATAGGTATATTCAAGACACTATATGGATTGCAAATATATCCGGGTAGAACTTTTCAATCATGCAAAAAAAAACAATAATATGGGATTCAATTGATCTGTCTTAAATTTGAAGCATAATATCGATAAAAAATGACGTAAATAAATAGGTCTCATTAGAACAGTGGTAAGAGCGTTGTCAATTGAGTTTGATTCCCAAATGCGACTGATACCTTTTGTTTTCTATGCCTTTTCTGTTTCATGTTTCATTTGAGATTTGTTAATATTACTTCTTTAATGACTAAATAATTAAAATCGATTAACGCTTTTCACCCCTATACATTCAACCTCCACAACCTTTATTTCCGGAATGTGGATACAAGAAGGCTTTAATAGTTTTAGTGTTATGCTTATTTTTCAAGTTTGTATATAAATTGCTACAGATATTCTGTGTTTTGAAATAAAAAAAGTATGGTATTCAATAAAAATGCAATAACTTTGACAAATATCAATAAATTTTAATGATTTTTTTTTTAATTATACAAGTAAAGAATGTAATTTTACGAATATTATAGTTCTAATTTTAAAAAAATACACATTTACAACTACAAAAATATTTGAAAATATAAAAATATAAGATTATTCACTTAACGATTGTGTTTTCCCTTGGTCCATGTAGTCCCTTTTTACAGCGAGCGCGTGTGAGATTGGATCGCTTTACCTCATTTGATTTGCTGCACACATTCATTTATGGGAACAAAGGTATCATCGTCCGTAGTGCCACTGTCATTTGATACATTACGATCATCAGCAATAGAACTAACTTCCGACATGATGAAAAATGTCGACTCACTTTAGGAGATATTTATTTTAACAGGATAAACAATAAATACAGTTATCAAGACACGCGCCAACAGCAATATACCACGCTCAAATTGAACACGTGCTCTCCCGAGGACGACAAAAAGCACACTTAAAATTGCAGCGCTACAGCGCTGCGTCGCAATTTACGTAACTAAAGCTTACAGCACGATGGCGCTGGGCTGCAATCTAACGGTTAATAACGGTCTCTTCAAATAATATTGATGTAACCTTATCAAATCAATACAATGAAATCATTTAAATTTATTCTTACTGTCCGTATGAGCAAATCATTTACTCCGTATCGCTATAATAACATGTATCATCATGCCCATTTGGATGTTTACAAATAAATAAATAAAAATTACAAACTACAAATCCACATCGTGCAACCCTTATATCCAGTGAGTGATTTGAATATAATTGCCCTTCCTTCACAAATAAAATGTCGCAACACGGTGTGACGTTTACCATGAGATCGTCAGTATCATGAATCATAAGTCCTCGGATTCGAGTCCCCGCTGAGACTGTGACAATAAGGGCGGATTTCAGTAGAGTGGGCTAATGGGGATGATCCGACCCACCCTTAGAGTGAAATCAATGGCTCGGTAAAAGTGTAGGTTTGTGTTTTAGTATTCATACGGAAGCGAGATGCATACAACAAGGGCAGGTGAGGGTTACTCTATTTTGAGAGAGTTTTTATTATGACATAATTTGTAGTAGGTAATAATAATAAACTGCCACAATGTTATATTCTCAAATTTAATTCTGTACCAATATGTGACTACATACAAACTCGGGTCGATTCACAAGATCCTTATTACAACATACATTCTACCAATCTACAACTAAACCGATTTTTCCACAAAGAAATTTACAACGTTTCTCTATAAAATTATTTAACATCCTCCCTCTAACAATAAAAACCATTACAAAATTAACCGACTTCAAAAGAAGTATTAAGATATGGATTATGGACACGGGAGGGAAGAATATAGATAAAATGTTGGAACCTAACAGAGATTAATGCTAATGGTATGTTTTTTGTAGATTTAGGAATTTTTATTAATTTAATTTATTGCTTTATATTATTGCCAAATGAGTGTTCCCCTCCCCCCCATAATATACTCTGTAACATACTTGCAAAAACTTATCATTTAAAAAATATATCTTACCAATGAAGAAATTCTTGAATGAAATAATATTTTCAAATGAGTGTTTCTTTGTTCAGAGATAGTAATAGTCGTCACAGGGCATTACTTTCGCTGTCAAATCAATTATGACACCCAAACTATAAGCAAAAATTCGCAACTTCATAAGTTTATTCCAAAAATAAATAATAAATCTCGAACAAGGCTAGTTAAATATATATGAATATATTATAATACAATAAAAAATATTATTAAATCGTCTAAACCCAGCTTGACGATTTGCGTTGAACCGCTCTGGCACAACCAGGCTTCCGTGGTTTTCTTTCAGCCATTGTGAGGGATATATACAGCGGAAGTATTCAGATGAGAGAACCCGAATAATACAGCAGCCGTCATAATAACATGCTGACTTTAACAGCATGATAACAACATGCTGGCTTCGTGCGCTCCTGATATGAACAAGTTATTTTACTTCATATTACGAAGAAAAAATTCTTACCTGATGGAATGGTGTTTATTTATTTGTGCATGATTGGGATTATAGAGTGAAACATAGAAAATTTGAAACGGTTTGAACTAATACGAAAGTGCCTACAAAATAATAATAACATTTAGATGATTTGTATAGCGCCGTTTTGTAAAAAAATACCTCAAGGACGCTGTACAAATATTACTACAGAAACATAGTTACCTGGCAGGTCACTCCAGATTAACACGATAAATTATAAAGTTTTAGCTTGAGAGAATACGATTTTGCACGCACAGTACACAGTATTAGAAAAGAATGCACTTTGCATGATATTGCAGTTACTATTTCAATATTATCTGTCATTGATATTATATTTATTAGAAGGTTGGTGGCTAAAGAAGAGTTAGTATTTATTTTAAAAATTAATGATTTCTTTCTGCATCAACAACTAGAATTTAGAATTTTTTTAAGTGAAAAATTTTCTTCCAGTTTTAGCTGAAAATAAAAGATTTACAAATAGTACAGTAGTAAAATACAAAAGCTGAAAGATTTACAAATATCTACAGATATTTACAATGTCGCGGACTATAAAAAGTTTCAAATTTTACTGTTAATTATATTAGGTAGGTAGGTACTAACGGCTAGCTTCGCTATGTAAATTTGGTTTGCATCTGAACCATTCATGGATATGACTTTCCGAAGAGATGAGTTTTTAGCTTCGCTCTGATTTCTGTCGAGTCTTTAATCGATCTTAAATCGTATTGCAGTTTATTCCAAGCTTTAAAGACATGTCGAAATGCATTGCTCTTTGTCCAAAGGTAAGCTGTGTGGGATTTTTTAAGTTCGGGTATGAATTTGGAATGGAATTTGTATTTTTATCTTCGTACTGTTATTGTGATCAACTTAATAAATAAGCATACAAATTCCTCACCTATTTGTTTTATACAAGTTATTATAATTTATTTCGCGTATTTAAGTATATAATTATACATTAAATTATATTAACGTACGTATCAATCATACAAAGTGTCCGGCTGATTAGATTTTCTTGTAATTATTTATTTTCAAGTTGCAATTATTTGAGAAAATTTGTGATTTTCTTTTTTTAAACAGTCGTTACGTGTTACCTTTTATGGTCCGATTTTCTAAGGGTGGCACGGTTTTTCATCCTATATGGACTGCAAGCCACTGCCACATACCCACAGGTCTATATATATATACGAGTATATAAATAAATGTAAGTTTGTTTGTTTGTCCTCGATGTTCTCGAAAATCACTGGACCGGTTTCGCTGAAAATAGCACAGTTTGTTTTTATTAGTGCCGGGAAGGTTTAGAAAGTGGTTTGAATGAAATCCAATTTTTAAAACTGTTATTATAACGTTTTAAAATCAGTATGATAGACATTGTACGCGCCATGTTTTATTTAGGTTAGCGCATAGATTGCAATTCAAAAAAAGAAGGTTTTATTTTTGGTAGAATATTTTCAAAATGGAATACACGAGTAGGTACCTACTTAAAAACTTTATGATTTAGATATATTTTGAAAATAATCGTTTGGAATGAAATAGAATATTCAAATGAATATTTCTTTATTTGGAGATAGTTACTTTCGCTGTCAAATCAATTATTATACCAGAGTAAGGCCGGGTACACATCAGCTAGTTATTAATAAATTTTATGAAAATAATATTATAAATATAGTTATTAATATGAAAATTAATTTAAGATATAACTATTTTTTAAAATATGAATTTGATTATTAACAATATTACAAGCCTCTCTCATACTAATAAAGTTGGTTGTTCACAGGTGAAAATATAATAAAAACAGTAATTATTGAATGGAACACTAGTATATATTGATTAAGTGATTATTAGTCTATACTTATCATTATTTTTAGTATATCGTTTATCCTGATGAGGGGAGCTTTACTTCTCAAACATATAGATATTTTTATATTATACCAGAGCAAGACCGGGTACACATCAGCTAGTTATTAATAAATTTTATGAAAATAATATTATAAATATAGTTATTAATATGAAAATTAATTTAAGATGTAACTGTTTTAAAAAAATATGAATTTGATTATTAACAATATTTAATCGACTATTAACACTTTAATTAATTGCTTACCTACTTTCATCACGCATTTTTATTTTTTTGTTCATGTTTGTAATTTATTCTATTTGCTTATTATTAGTCTGTACTTATCATTATTTTTAGTATATTGTTTATCCTGATGAGGGGAACTTTACTTCTCAAACAAAAAAATAAAAAAATAATAATAAATTCGTAGAATAGACGTAATATAAGAATAATATAAGAATAGGAAGTAATATTTGTACAGTGCCCCTGAGGTGATTTCTCACAAAAGCGGCGCTATAAAAATCATCCGATTATTATTTTTATTATGTAGATATTTTTATATTAAAAACAGTAGTTTCAACAAAGTAAATCTAATTAATTTATTAATTATGACGCCATATTTTAGAAGAAATTAATCAATGTTTTCAACTGTTTCCAAGGGTAATCACTTTCAATAGAATATAATAAATTGAATACTTTGTTTCCCGAATATCCCATCACAAAAACGAATAAATATGTTATTATACAGGCTCAACCGTGCAATGTGTATTTTATGATTTACTCGAAATAAAAATCAGTTTTCTACCAAACATTATCTTTAAGCCTTAAACTCCACACTACCTATTCATACAAATCCAAAGAGTTTACTTTTGATCTTTCTTCCAATCTCCTTATATGAGATTTATAAGAGCGCCCGATCAATTTCAAGCCTTTGGACACCAGAGCATACAGTTTATTTTTCCGTGTCTGGTACGAACTCGAACAACTTGATGTGAAAGCGCCTACCTATTTTTTCAGCCAGCTTAGCTGCACTCGTACAATTTTCCACTCGATAAGTCTCGGCCTGGTTAAGAGACGAACTAAAACATAATATCTATCCCGCTCGCACCTGCGTTGTTTCCTCGTAAAGCTATATAAATAACTTAACCGTAACAAAAAAAAACGCTTGGTAAATTTTACCCCATACGCAAAAAAAAAATCTGTTGTAGATGAGTTTTAAAACAGGTGAATGGATGAGTTTAACTTTTTTGTTAAGTACCAGAGATTATTGTGGTGGCTTCGAGTAGTGTTGAGAAGCAGGGTGTTTCAGTTTTTGTTCGTTGTTGGTGTTGCACTCAAACTGAGAACAAAAATATCGGGTGGATTTCACATAGAGAGTTCTTGGTCACAGATAAAAAATGTTTAAAAAAATCAATCATGGTAAAATATTTAGACCATTATAGACAATCCATTTTATGATTGTTCTCAATTTTCAAGAATAATTTTAATCGTGGTCGATAAATTACTTATAAGAATAAAGTATCCCCCAAAACAGTGAGATACTGTTCAGGAAGGAGATTTCAATAATTTTATTTTTCCATATAATAAAATAGACCAACTTCGGCTACACGAACACCGTACTTTAATTTTCACCGACTAATTCTTATTTTTATGCAATTGCTTTAATTTAAGTAAGTTTTCAACATTAGAGGCCACCGGTTCAGAATCATAGATTTTTACCATTTTGCGAAGGCGTTTGTCAACCTTCCCAAACCTTCTCTTCCCATATTCTTCACCTCCTACTCCCTGCACACTCATGCTAGATAAGTTTGCTGCCCAAAATTTATATACATTTTTTTTGTTTATTATATAGTATTAGTATATTACATATTCTACAGATTTTATGAAAAATGCAATTTTGTGCAATATATATTCATTGCTAAGCTGTTGCTCGTATTTAGGAATGGAGTGATCAATATTAAAAAAGCATACATTATGAATAGCGAAAATAAATACATATATCAAAAAAAAATATTTCAACTAAGGAAAGTTAATAGAAATATGAATGACATTTTTTTAAATATAAAAATATAGTTAAACAAATATAAAGAAGATAAGTAGAGATATAGAAAAAAAATCAACCTAGGAAAGATAAGTACATATATAGAAACAAGATATGATAACTTTTTTTTATTTATTTATATAAGTATGTAAATAATTAGTAATTTATAAAATACATTAAAAAGAGAAATTAAAAAATGTTTCGGGTGAATAAATATAAGCTTACAACAAAAAAATGAATAACCCTTTTTTAAGAAAATACAGTAATACGGTGTAAAAGCATTTTTTTTAAGATGCCCCAACAGGGGTAGCCATAGTCCCACCGTCTTCGGATAGTAAGGAACCTTATGCAGTCTACATACAAAATATTTTTTAAAAAATGGCAAGAAAGCGAGATTTCAATAATAAGCAATTACTTTGTGGTTTGACATCATCTTCATTGTATTTTGCGCCAACGTAGGCCGCTCTCTGACGGTCCGGTAGGGAATCGATATAAACCGGGTGCAGCAAAAATGCAGGAAATGTTTCACGATATTTCCTCCATCGACACTCTGACGGGTCTGCAGTGATTTATAGCCGCCAATAAATTTTCGGTATTACAGATTTCTGTTTACACATTTATCACATTTACCGCTGAATGTCATCGGATCTATCAAAGTCAAAATCGATAAATATCGCGTGAATCTAGTGAAGACGAGGCCCTGATATGCTATTTCCTCATTCGAACGAGACAAAAAAAGGAGCATCGAATGTAACATTCATTGTAGGTTATTTATTGATGCCAGGGAAGTGTCCAGAGATGATGTCAAATTCCGGCAAATGCCATTTTTTTTTTCAAGAACTGGTCCAACACGTTACTCATGTATAAAAAGTCCCCCTATTGCATACCATGCTTTCTCCGTTATCCCTTTACTGCATATGCCGGTAATTTATAGTTATAAATGCGTGCATATTTCTCTACCTCCATTATTATCCGAAAATTCATAACCACTCCATGTTTGAACTCAAAGGATGAACGATCGAAACGCAGTGCATAGATTTACTGGATGCGTGTTTGCCGAGAAGCTACTGAATTGTTGTTCCGCTTGTGGTATAACAGAAGTACGTCGCGCCGCTCCCGCTTCCCCCCGAGTCACGAGCTAGCGCCCATTGAGATGTATGGCGCAATGCCCTGTCGGTATCACGCATGAGGTTTATGTCGATTCCTTGCCAGACCATCAGAGAGTGGCCTTAGAAGCACTAGAAACTAAGAAATCTTTAAATTAAAAATTATCATATAACCTACTTAATAACCAAACGAATTTATTTTATAGTCCAATTATTAACATGTTTTCAGCGAATCCTTCCACATTCTATCCATTATTAACATGTTTTCAGCGAATGCTTCCAGATCCTATCAATTATTAACATGTTTTCAGCGAATCCTTCCACATTCTATCCATTATTAACATGTTTTCAGCGAATGCTTCCAGATCCTATCAATTATTAACATGTTTTCATCGAATCCTTCTCCTATACCTCTGTTATGTTTCCTCATTGACCCATTTAATAATAACTATATAGTCAAGTAGTCTATTTTCCATTAATACTGGCTCTCTCTTGTATACAACATTATAGGATTGTCTTAATGACTTAATTATGTCTCCATTACACCGATGTATTTACTATTTATTACCCTCAAACACATAATATTTTTCAATTGTTGTCTTCCTCTACTATATAATTCTCTTCTCTCTCTCTGTTTTGTAATATATCTGTCTCACTCTATGGTTTTTTGTACCAATAGACATATATAAACGATAACTCCGTATTATTATTCAGTTATTATATCTGCACTGACGAAGCTTGATCTAAGCGAAACCGGTTGGTGTAAAAATACAGTAATTCCGTGGTTTATAAGAAAGTGTTGTATTTAATAAGTAAGATTTACTTAAAGCGAAAAATATCATTCAACGTTTCAAAACTTTCCATGTAATATCGCATTTCAGTGTATATTTGCGCATCTGAAGAACAATAGCCGTCCTTGCGTCCCTTCCTCAAAATTCCCCCTGTGGCCCCTCAAATCCCCCTACAACCCTCCCCTTTCCCCCTGCCACCCTGCACCTCCCGGGGGCTGCGGCCCGCTAATCCAAAGCCCTGTCGCTCCCCCGGACGGTTTATTGAGTGTAGTTTAATTTGTACCCTATTGGGCCTTTTTGATTTCGCCTTTCATCCGTTACTCATACATGCGTTTATTGTGGAGGAAATCCTTTGTAAATTTGCTCGAGTCGGAAAATGTTTACGCTTCTAGATATTTTATATTTCATACATCAAAGTTGCAAAAAATACATCGGATTTTTAAATCCAGGCTTCGTAGTAGGACCTTTTGTCATTTTTACAGCATTCAGGTATTTTTTTAAATGTTAATTTCACAAAAGCCAAAACTGCTAATGACTGGCCGTCCGGAACCATGGCATCTATGGCATACCCAATCGGAGTATGTTGTGGGGCTGAAGAGAGTATGGAAGGATAGTAGACGAAGAAGAAGAAAGTTCGGAAGTACCTGGCTATTCAGATCTGGTCACTAAACAAGGTATTTTTTTAGTATTAATACCGCACAAGAGTCCCAACTGCTTCCAACCGTCTGGAGCCAGTGAGACTAAGGCATTCCCAATTGGGGAATGTTGTGAAGCTGAAGGTATTTGGGGAGGGGAAAGACAAGGGGAAGAGGAAGGTGGGGAATACCTGGCTATTCAGATCTGGTCACCAAACACTGCTAAAAGCCATTACAAGCAGCGTTTCAATTCTGAATGTTGGTCTTTCACCAGGGCGATACTGAAAGTATCTTCCACTCTAGAACGTGCGCAAATATACTTTATATTATTTTTAAATGAATTAATTGTGAAACAACGCAAATAACTTAAATAAAATTTACTGGTATAAGCTATTTCAAGCAACGTTTCGGTAATGTTTTATGATTATCTCAGTATCGCTTCGGTAAAAGACCACCATTCACAATTGAAACGTTGCTCGAAATGCCTTTAGCCGTATTTAGTGACTAGATCTGAATAACCGGATTTATCCCAACGTTTCATTTCCCCGTCGCCTTCCTCTCTCAACTCCCTTCAGCCACACAACATACCCCAAAAAATTGATATTGTCATCGCCCCAATGCATCCACCCAGTTGGGACTAACGTACAGCTTCTAATATCATATTAGTTTTTTAAGATCAGCCTTAAAAGCAAAAAACGACGTCTGATGAAATGTGTTTTATAAACCTTATAATTTACAAAAAATTTCAAGTTTTTTCCAATAAAGATCTTCTGTTCCTACCCCACCATCTTATGTAGTAGTATCTGTGCCTCCCTCAAGAGCAGTGCTCCGCAATCGGTTTGCCACGGCACATCAGAGTGCTGTGAACCGATGCCAGGAGTCTCATAGGTCGATCCGGTGCCATGCGCCGATGCTAGGAGTGTCATACTCCAATGCTAAGAGTGGTATGCGCGGATGCTGTTTATACCATAGTCCAATGTATGCCGCCGCGGTGAAAGAAGCAATAATCTTAAATGATTTGTCATTTCTCACAAACACAACAACACAAAACTACAGATTAGGTTCTGTGCACAAAACCTAACTTATCAGATTATTAAATCATTGTATAAAACAATATTAACATAACCTAAATGAAATACGAAAACGGAAACAATGACAGAAAATAAAAAAAGATTTCAGTCGCATCTGGGACTTTTTATTTTCTGTCATTTTTTCCGTTTTCAAATTTCATTTAGGTTATGTTAATATTGTTTTCTGCAATGATTACATTTCTGCAATGTTTCCGTTTTTTTTAATTTTTTTTTTTATTTAAATGCTCAGGGGGCTTTTACATACATGTACATATTTTTTATATCATATAAAAAATAAAAATAGAAAAGATGCACAAAAGTTAATTACACTTGAAATAAAAATAAACTACTCAAAAGCTAAAAATACACAGGAATAATTGCATCCCTTATAAGATCCTGAGTGGCAAAAATGGGGGAAAGAATAAAGACCCTCAGTCCAGCCTCCAGCATCGACGCATACTGCAGAAAGATATCGGGGTCCTCACAATTTAAATGCCACAGCTCTTTAAAGGTGTTACTTATTTTATTTTAATGTTTTATGTGTCATGTATTATTCAACTACTATTAATTTACTTATTTTTATAACCCTATGCATGTACACTTCATAAGGAATGTGTAGGACTGCACTTAACTACCCACATACCGAAATAAACACTTCTTACTATTATTCATAAAAACAAAATGGTAAGCCTTTGTACAATTAAACATATATCATGATCATGAAACGAAAAGTGGCCAAGTCAAAGTAGTTACTTGTTGTTTGGCGGATTAAAATTAAGGATGTTTGCATAGATGCAGGCTTATAGTTTCGAAAGTTAGATTTTTTTTAATCAAGTATTTTTTTGTTTCATATATTCACATAAAAAAATTTCTGACTGCGAAGCTGTGAGTATGTGTCAATGCAGAGGATATTGTTGTGCCTGCCAACGGATGGGGATCTTGACTTAGCAACTTTTCATTGTATGCTCACGACATGTATATATATCTAATAAATAAATTTATTTAAAATTTGTGCATTTAATATTTTAATATATTTAATTTTGGTGAGCCGTGGAATGCAGTGGGTGAGAAAAGGTTACGGAGCACTGGTCAGGAGGGCCTCGAGTAGAGCCGACTACCCCACCCTCCGCGACGGGAACTAGGAGCCCACCGTTGCCGGGGAAACAGGAGCTCTGGTTGGAGGGCCACCTCTGTACGTTTTTCTGCTGATTTAATTTAGCACACTTAATCAGGGGACAAACGGACTTTGCTGTGATTCCAAAACTTTGGGATGTGTCTTTTTTAAAGAAAGGCTAACATTCGTATTAAAAGCAGAAATACTGATTGTGCATATATGACTAAGCTCGAGGGGGATTGAACCCACGCTTAACCGATTTTTAAAAGATGATTTTGAATTTGTTTTTAAAATATACACTATGTAGTAGCGATGGAGCAAACTTAATTATAACATGTGTAATTTAGATACACCATAATATCATCACAAAATCAACCAAGAATATAGGATATGTAAGAAAGAAATACACCTACGTTTTAGGGCCAGCGCTAAAAATGGCCATAAACATAACTTTACGGGTTCCTAACTCAAGTAAAAAATACCACAATTGATATATCTATAAATTCTATACGAGCGGCTGGGAAAACTTAAAAGGTTTCAAATATATCAAAAAATGTCAGATATAAGTGAAGTTTGAAAGCCATACAAAGTAAATTTGAACGTTTTGTCTAATCTTCCAGTACGTATTTCATGTAGAATTTAAAAGATTTAGACAGTTTTAGTAGTATTGTTCATGGAAACCTTAAACATTTTCCCAATCACCCGTTTATAATCTACAGATAAATCATTTGTAGTAATTCTTGAGTTAGCAACCTGCAAAGTCTTTATTTTGTATCCTGACGTCATTCCACCTCAGTCGTCCTAATCTAGGTTAAAAATATATGGAGCTCCTCACACTTTAAATCGAGCCCGCTTTAACGAGGAAAATATGAAAAAATTACATTTCAGGTTAAACGGAGTACAATGAGGTAGTCACCTGTTTTTTTGTTATTTTTGGAAATGGTTATATTTAAAGAGTTAATAACGATAGTAAAATCAGTTTTACGATGTCTCTAAAAAAGACGAAGTCATCATCTTTTAAAACGAACTTGGGAAAAATGTGTACCACTGACGTCACGAGTAACAATTCATTACAATTTGAATGGCAGTAACGCATATTGCTGCGCCTATGATAGCTATGACCACGCCAGTCATTTTATGAACCATGACGTCACACATTTACCGACCGGCCGGCGAGATTATCAACATTCTGACGACATATCTTCAGTACTATTAGGTATTTTCCAAAAATTATAATTTTCCGTACATTTTAATAGATTTTCTGTGAAATATATTCTTAATAAGTTGTAGAAAACGAAATACAAAAAAAGAATAGGCAACCTACGTATGATTTTATTTTCCTTTTTTGCTGATGTATATGTATATATTTTTATAAAGGGGCTATTAGCATTTTTTTAACATATACAGCCCTGTCTAAATTGTTTTGAAATAGAATAAAAAATTATTATATTAGCAACAGAGTCTGGAAGCGCTATAACCCGAGCCGGTAGAGGCGCTAGTGTAGCATATTGCCTTCAAATGTCAGGACCAGGAGATATTGTCATTTTAGAGTATTTTATTGTATAATGTGATATGATAATACGAGAAGCACAGATTGGGGAACTCTGTGTTGATAAAAGTGAGGAACCCTTGAGAGAGAAAGATGAAGGTATTCCTTTCAAGGTACCCACTATGTCATATCGAAACGTACACCCTATCAAAGTGGAATTCTTAGTAATTTCTTTAGTCACCGGAAGTAAGAATATTATTTTCTTTGTTATAAATATAGATTTAATCAGTTGAGCAATTTATGTTGAAAGATCTTTATGAACAGTTGTAATTAATTATTTATTTCATTTGATTTATTTTCTCTCCAAGCTTCGTTTTATTTTATATTCTTCCTCTGACAGTGCTGTTAAATAATCAAATTAATACAGTCATATTTTATATTTAAACAAACGCTGTTTAGTGCGCCCCACTGTTGAATTTGGCAGCCACTTCTGGTCTGGAGTACCAAAATACCTGAAAAAAACCCTCGACTCATTTGATAGATTCCTGTATCTTAACAATTGGATTGCAATCTTTAGAGCACAGGAGTTGGTGGGAATGCTATTCTTGTTCTACCGGTATTTCAATGGGAGATTCTATGAGGAACAAGCGTTATTGATCCCTTCGGCACCGGCGCATAGTCAGGAAATGCGCCAAACAGGGCGTCCGTGATTGACATTAGTCACATGAGAATGGGTCATTTCTACGACTCGTTCTTAAGTTCAACAGCCCGGCTGCAGAACGATTTGCTTGTTTCCTCCCTCCTACAACTAAGACACGTGTTCACTCCTTCCTCTCCTCAAAAATATCCTCCACACAGCATCATCAAAGATGACATATTCTATGTGGGAAATTATTTTCCTAAGAGCCTCCTGTTTGGAACTGAAAAAAAAGAGAATTATTTTTTCAGTGATATTACATTTCTTATTTGTAAAATATTTAAGTCAAAATGAATCTCATATGACAGCCAAAATACTTTAAAAAATAAAAATATGTCTTTGAGGTGACGATCAATAATTTTTTTTAAATTGTGAAGCTTTTAAGACCTCAATTCAAAGTCTTTATGTCGTTTTAAATGGCTTTATCCGTGTTCAGTGACCAGATCTAATAAGCCGGGTACTTCCCAACCATCCCTTTTCGCGTCTCCTTCCCCTACCACTATCTTCAGCCTCGTAAAACACCCAAATTTGGGATGCCATAGTCCCACTGGATCTGGACAGTTCTTGTGATCTTGTGCGGTATATACCAAATTGCCATCTGCCTCAGCACATAACCCTTAAATGAGGAGGACTAAGAAAAAATAAATGAAAAATATTTGATTTATTTGAATAACTTACTCATTGGAGAAGATAATATCAACAAATCTCAAATGAAACACGAAGCAGAAAAAGTTACGAAAAATAAATAGATATCAGTCGCATCTGGGAAACGAACCCAGGACCTCTGTCTTACCAGGACAACCTCTCTAACCACTGAGCTAATGAGACACGTTTATCATATTAATACTTTTAATACGTACTAATATTATGGTCAATTAAATCCCATATTACAGGATGTGATAAGACAGGGGTCCTGGGTTCGATTCCCAGATGCGACTAATATGTACCTTCTTATTTTTGTATCATTTTTCTGCTTCATGTTTCATTTGAGATTTGTTAATATTATCTTCTCCAATGATTAAATATTACAATGAGGTTCAATACGTTATTCCGATAAATCAAATATTTTTCATTTATTTTTTTTGTTTGGTTGGTTTGGGGTAGGTTGATAAAAAGAATTTGAATTAATTATTTTTCAATATACATTAATTTTTCATAATTTGGATTATTAATATGTATACTCGTATATATTTGAAGCACTTCTTGAATGTTTACACGTTGGTATAAAGATTATGTTCATGAACAACAGGTGTGAAGTGTGACAAGTTTAAATATTTCAAACTAAATCAAATCATACATACGATTATATAATAATTCCTTTTTACACTTGCCACTCCATTGACAATAATAGTAATCAACCATTTATTATTACGCAGTACGCGTTTCAAGTGTTAGATTTTTTCCACAGCTCCTGTGGCACTGCAGAAGTGGGCAACGCAACAACACAATAGGGACAGTGTAATATATTCACTCACTTGTCCGATGTGAGTGATAGGGGTGAGTGGTGGGGATCGACAACCCGGGTTTAAGAGCAGCAACATGCTTGTGACGAAATGGCTGTCATTAACAGTTAACTCAAGCTAAACTATAAATGATTTATTTGTTAATTCTGTACGCCAGTGGCTTGCAGTCCATGTAGTGCCTACCCTAATAAAAACGTACCACAAAAGAAAATAAAATATACAAAAAAAACGACAAATTTCTGGTAAAAAACAAATTGATGTTTTGTTGTCTCACCATCGTTCCACGTCAATAAATTGTTTATTATTGCCGATATAATATTTTTTTGTTGCAACCGGACTTCGGCGGTTTTTTTGACTTCCTCTTATTTTTAAACTTGATATATAACGCAAAGCTATGCATCCGCGGGGTTTTAGATTTTTTATAAATTATTCTCTTTTTTAGTTTACAACACCACCGCTATTATAATGCTTGAATAAGAATTATTTAAGAACTTTCTTAAGTATGTATGTAGATTGACGAGTTAAAATATAATGCCTAGTAAAACAAATATGATAGGAACTTGTAAGCTCCTTTATTCAGTTCGGGGCAACAATCAGCGGAAGATAAAAAAACAAAGGTAATTTTTAAATATTCCAGTCAGAATTCACACTCAAACCAAAAAAATCGCTCATAGCCTACCTTTGAATATATAGCAATGCACGCCACTGCTGTACGGGTAGTTATGAAAATATATAAGGTTTCCAGTGACAACAATCAACAAACTGTAATATTTTAAATTCTATCTAATACGTATCAAATTAGCATTTACGAACGTTTTACCTATAATTCCTCCTTTAATTTATATAGAACTTACAGTCTGAGAACTTTTTTTACTGGAAACCTTATATAATTTCGTAAATAGCCATACTGAATTTACAGATAAATCATTAGTAGCATTTGTTGCGTTAGCAGACTACAAAGTGTGTATTTTTGACCGTTAATGGTTCATTTGTCTGAATCGTGGAGTTGAAAATTGGTTTACATTATAGTAGTATATAGTTTTTTTTGTGCATAAAGCAGGCAATATGGCCAAAACTGAGATACATGAATGTTTAAAAAGCAATGATAATTAATAAGTGCAATAAACAACAGTTATTATCTGGCAAAAATGATACTAAAGTAAATGACAAACGAGTGAAAGGTCGAAAACATATTATAAGTAGGTGTATAAACTAACTCCTTATTGTCACCTGTGCTGGTGGTACACTGGTTTGGTACTTAATGAAGGGCGTCATCGCATTATCAGTTTGATATTAATGTTAACACTTTATTTTTTAAATTGATTAATTGTGTCATTAAAAATGTCTATTTCATTATTAGATCAGTGTATGGTATTCTAATTTCTTAATATCCGCGGTAAATGAGAGAAATATCCCGTATTTGTATGATAGGTTTTAATATTTAAAAAAATGTATTTTATCCTCCTTGTTGATATTCTTGTTGGTGTATTAATGTTGATTTGTGATAAAATATTTGGTGTATCAATTAATGCATGCATAATTTGTATAATGTCGTTATAATTTTTTCTTTAGCCATTCGTGTATCTTAGTTGTTAATCATCCAGTTAATAAGTATTAGTTTAATAAGTGAATTATGATGTAAAATATCTAACTATATCGGTTTCACCAGTAACAAACCATTTTAACCACAGTTTGAAAATGGCCTTAAACGCCAAAACAGCTGTCACAATAACAAAAACTTAAATACTTGCAAAACTTAATAATATTATCATTAAACTTGATTTACATTAATTTTCTAAAAAAAAATATGGAATGTTACGAATTAAATACAACAAAAAATAATGCGTGTACTTTACCCCTTAATTCCCAAACAATATCGTAATATTATTCAATACTCTAGTATCTTGACAAAAGGTTGACCATCCTAGGGTAGGGCGTAAAGCTGGGGTGTAGGGTAGTAATGTCAGGGGCGGCAAACGCTTATTAGATTCTACCCCTGGCGACCACCTGCACCAACAGACTATTAAACTAAGCCAAGTTTCATTCGAATAAGGGACGATTTCATTTGCGTGACTGTAAACAGATAATGCGGATAAAGAAACCAATTCAAAGGGTGTTCTGAACAAATCATCAGAACGATAAAACAAATTTAAACTTAATCTTGCCACCCTTTGTAAAAGTATATTGGTATAACACTTTTGAGAGAAGGCAGAAACTACCCTAGATAATGGAAACAAGTGAGATGGGCCACGAACCATTATTAGTATGAAACCGTGCCCACAAGAGTGTCGCCAAAATTGTGCACCCATACTAATGCAAATCGCATATATGCACGCAACGCCCCGCCTTTATCTCTATCTACATACCAAACTCATAGCTTTCATTGGCTCCGTCGCTTTATGATAGTCCGTGCAGTTTGGCCGTAGTTCGACGGCAGTCGGCAACGCTTCCATATATAGATACTTACTACGCTTATACTTTTCAGGTTTTAAAGGGAAATGTACGAGTATTATTAAGGCGATGCAAGGGAAGTAAAGCAGAATCATGTGTTTTCGGTTTGAGAATTGGATGGCCTAGAAATATCATAGATGATTTAATTAAATACTGCAAGTAGAACACACCTTGGCATTTCGTTTAACCGGGCATTTTTTTGGTGGTCTTTTTAAAAGCCTAGAAAAAAATAAAGTATCAGACATTAAAAAAATGTTTAAGGCCATCCACAATTAAAATTTTAACGAAATCACGCGCTCCTTATGCAGGTGGCGACAAGGTTGAAAATCCCGCTGTACATCGGCCGCATGTTTCGATTTCGGCAAAAAAAACATCACCAAAATGCGTGTTTTATTCAATTCTGTAAAGCTCAGACCTAATTATTAAAACGTTTTACAGTCATATTCTAAAAAACTTAATTTACCACAATGAGCAATACGAAAATATGGGAAAAGGTGTTCATAAGTAGGAGATTTTGCGCTTTAAACATTTTTTTAATGGCTCATACTTTATTTTTTTCTCAGCTTATAAAAAGACATACTAAAAAAGTGCACGGTTAAATGAAAGGCCAAGGTGTGATCTGCTTGCAGTATTTAATTTAATCACCTATGATATTTCTAGGCCAACAAATTCTCAAACCGAAAACACACGATTTTGCATTACTTCCCCTTGCATCGCCTTAAAGCGCAAACTCTCCTACTTACGAACCGCTTTTCCGATATATTGTCGTATTGTTCATTGCGGTAAATTAGGTTTTTTGGAAAATGACCCTAAAACATTTTAATAATTATGTCTGAGTTTTACAGAATAGAATAAAACACGCATTTTGGTGAAGGTTTTTTAGGATAAATCGAAACATGCGGCCGATGTTAAGCGGCACTTTCAACCTTGTCGCCATCTGTATATTATATGTACATATAATAAAACGTATATATTCAGAAACAGCGTTTATTGAATTCTATTTGAAAAATAGTTTTTTAGCTATAATATTTTTCACTGGAATACCTTATTGCCACCCGACGGCACATGCGCCCCGTGTTCAGAAACACTGCTTTAACCATTTCGTACCATACATACAAAACACATGAATTTCAGATTTATATAGAATAAATAAAAATTGGCGGTTTTCGTTTTCCAATCGCTAAGATTACTGACTTTGCGTTCTATTTTTTCTTTTGACTTTAGCTACTCGTTCAGGCGGTAGCCATGCTTATATTTTGACAGAGGATTTTCGTGTATTATCACAACTTCCCACAAATTAAATTGTATTTTTAAGTGTTAGTTTTGAAGGCATGTTTGTATTAAAATATATATTTTTTTTTTTGTAGTCAAATTTAATTTTATTTACTTTATTAGAGGCTTAATATTCTTTCAAATGGAAGTAGCAATAATACTTGTAATAAGCATTGAAAAAAAGGCTACTCTAAAGCCTTTCAAATAGTTCTTCAGCATCAAATACATTTTATCGTTGCCAGTATTAATGCTGTCCGAAAGCGTTAAAAACGGAGGCGACTCGTGACTTTTCAGTGTGCTTAAGTGCTAAAAATTTGACATTATTGATGTTGTTGCAGCCGAAAACGACAAAAAATCGATATTTTGCATGATCAGCAAACTGGTACAGCGCACCGCCAAAACTGAACATTTCAGAAAATCTTCATACAAAAATCGGGATTTAAAAAAAAAATCGTTTTTTGCTACAACTTAAATAACTCCTTTTTTTCTATCTTAGAACTCACTAACGAACAATTACGAACCGCCATTGGTTAAGTCGTTTATTTAACTACACTCTCACGTCTCACTAACGAACACGAGTAAAAGTGATATATATTTTTTATTATAACATTATGACTTGTATCTTAAATATTCGATTGAATCATTGATTTTGCAAAATTTTTGTGTGAATTTGATTGTTTGGTATAGGGTGCCATTTTCTTAAAAAAACGATTTTTTTTAAAATTTTTATATGAATACCTCACAAGAGTCCCAACTGCTCCCAACCGTCTGGAGCGAGTGAGACTATGGCATCCCCAATTGGGGAATGTTGTGAGGCTGAGGATATTGGGGAGGGGATGGAGAAGTGAAAGGGAAAGGTGAGGAAAATACCTGGCTATTCAGATCTGGTCACCAAATACGGCTAAAAGCCATTTCAAGCAATGTTTCAATTCTGAATGGTGGTCTTTCACCAGGGCGATACTGAGAGTATCTTCCACTCTGGAACGTGCGCAAATATACTATATATAATTTTTTAATGAATTCATTGTGAAACAGCACAAATCAAGTAAATAAAATTTACTTGCGCACGCCGTGATTTGAACCCGCGACCTTCGGTATTAGAAAAAACAAAAATTTTACGTAAGGTTATCAAATCATTATTAATCTATCGTATATATTTAAGTATTATTTTATTTCATTACAGCACCGTCGAGACAAATGAATAGGTATATAAAATATAAATATAGAAGAAGGGTACGTAAGTGGGTATACTACGGCGGTACTTCGTGAGCAAGTATGAGGATACTTGGGGTAAGTACCGATGGGGAAAGCGGGGCGGATTGATTATGCAGGAGGATGGGGGTGTAAATAAAAGATTTAAGCACTCAAAAACAAATCACTTTCAAATTGAATTATTACACCCTTCGAACGATTTCAGTTACTCTACCACAATATCCCAAAGAACGGCATTCTACAATAAATTTTTATCCACATATTGGCTGAAAAAATTAGACTACCATCTTTAATAATAAATTTGTTTAACGGTAATCCACACTAGCTACGTACCTACCGAATCTTGTTAAAGTATCGTGATATCTGAGATTCAATCACAAAACAATGCCGCTCTGCCACCCTAAAATAATTACATATTTCTATCGATGATTGTTTTTTATTTTCTAATTTATATTCGCTAAATATACGCTTATAATTAACATATTAATATTTACCTCCTCTTTCACAGTGTCGACTCAATTAAGCATATCAGAATCATCTTCAAAATACTCGGTCAGATCGGTAAACTAATATAGAAGTTAGCCATTAAAATTTGTTACATGTATGATCTCAAATAAAACTCCGGTTCACACAATAAGTACTTTGTTTTTATTTTTTATTTAAATGATAATAAATACCCTTTTTTAATAAGAATCGAGGAAAGACAGTCTGGAGAAAAATTTCTTGTATCTAGAAATATGAAAATCTTTGTGACCGCTCTACAGACGGGTAACTAATTCTCAATGTCAAGGGAGAGTATGCCTATACTGAATGCATCTAGCAGCAGCTCTACAAACTACTACTAGAGCCATCTGGAGGCCTATTCCCGTTCCTTACGTTTTTCCTTAGGGTTAAAGACTTCTTGATTATCTGCGGAGTTCCGGTGAGACATAGTAAAAAGATCCTAAATAGATTGTCAAGAGATTATTTGAAAACACAAATTGATGAAATATCTTCAAGTGCCATAAGAGTTTGAACTAAAACTTTTAAAAACAATTACTTTATATTGTAATTCATTTTAATAATTTTTTTTATTTTATTATTAAATATCATAAATAAGCCTTTTAACGAAGAATTGTCCTTTATAAAAAGGTGCCTAAATCATTAGATAGTAATGACCTTTTTTATCTCTAGTTATAAAAGATATTTGGATTTGTGCCGACCGAAGAGGTGGGTCATTCCACTTATTTTAAAAACTCGGTTCCAATTCCGATTTTAGCCACATGGACTCGATTCCTCGGACTCGGTATTCGTTCCTTACTGTTCACAAAGGTCCGCCGTTCCGGAATCAAACATCTTTCATATTACACTAATTAATAGGGACGCCTTTCGTTTCCCACTCCAATCCAAAACCTTTGCCGTTCCTTACGTGTGAGTTCGGTACGAATGAATCCGGACTTGCGAACTCGGAGAGAGTCCACCGCCTTCGGAATCGAATTCATTGGACTCGGTCGGTCGTACCGACTCTCCTCAATGCCGCGCTTGCCGTCAATTGTCGAAAATATCAACATCTATATAATGTTTACTAACTAATTATGTTTAAAGTAAGTAATAACGTAATTGGAAACATACTTAATATTGAGTTTTTCTCTTGTTAAAACAACGCAAATATTGTCACTTTTGATGAATGTCGCTCGCCGAATTCAACTGACAGCTGTCATCCGAGAGTACCGGAACTGCAGTTAAACAAGAAAGCTTTAACCCTAAGGAAAAGGTTAAGGAATCTTCCTTAAAAAGAACGGAAATCGCGCTCCAGTTATCATTAAAGTCGCTAAGCTATTACAAAAATAAACGTCAAAATAAAAATTAGACAAAAAAAATAAGAAAATCTTGTACACATCATGAGTGACAAATTGAAGACTAGCCAACTGAGAATAGACTGATAGCAGAAAGACATCGCAACTCACAGATTCGAAACATACGTGACTGGTACGAGTACAGATCCGCTGAAAAGGTCCAGATTGTAGAGAAACTATGATAAGAAAAGTTATCAGAGAATATAATAAAACGTAGGTTAACGATGGCAGGTGATCTGGAAAGCTCGGATCGACAGATGGCGGCAGTGTGGTTGGAGGTCATGCCAGCTGTAAATCTTTGTTTGTTCCTATGCGGTGACGAACTTTTAATAATAACTGTAGTCAAAATACCTCAATGTTGTATTTTATGGTCCTCGATAACGTCTGAACATAGGTTTCCCAGGTTATAAAGAGATAAGAAAAAATAGGATTGTGGCTATAAAAACAAAGAAATATAAACCGAAAAAAATATCGTATTTACAATAAACATTTTGTTCCACCAGAACATGCCTCTGGAACCTTTCCTTGCCGGTGCCGTCAACTTAGTTGACATATCTTTTACAATTATTTCAATAATAAATGATTTGTCAATAATAATTAATTTCAATAATAAATGATTTGTCAATAATAATACATTTCAATAATAAATGATTTGTCAATAGAAATACATTTCAATAATAAATGATTTGTCAATAATAATACATTTCAATAATAAATGATTTGTCAATAATAATACATTTCAATAATAAATGATAGGTCATATATCTGTAAATGTACTAAACATAGCCTTCATATTTTCAGTATTTAATACATCTATGTATTGAATAACATAATTACGATATAAAAGTATCGATATAAAAGTAAAAAAAAAATGTTTTATAAACAAATTGGGATATAATTAGTCAAAATATAGGTATATCTACGTGCGTTATTAACTAGCCGAGGGATACGGTATGGAGCGAAATGGGTGCAAAGTTTCATTAATCGTGCCACGATGCGCTCCTCATTAGTAGTAGCCAGCAGTATGCCGGCTGTAATGGATGTATTATGCATTACCATATATGCGTGGTTGATACTTTTTCCTCGTTGCCAGCATCCTATAGGTAATATTTTACAAAATATACGTATATCTACGTGCGTTATTAACTAGCCGAGGGATACGGTATGGAGCGAAAT